>LFZO01000441.1:0-34751 GCA_001578225.1 Pseudocercospora musae
ATCTAAATTAGATCTAAACACATTAGACTTAGATCTTACCTATTTAGAAGAAACGTCCTAGGAATCGAAAGCAGAGCTTACCAATATAGCTACTAATCTTAGAACCCTAAGCATATACTACTAGTCTACCCTTAATAGTTAGAAGGTAGAAGTAATTAGAGACTAAAAGCAATAGAAAGGGAATATAACAAGCTAATCTAAAGCAAAGAGGACCTAAAGAGGATAGTAAAGTAGATTATTAAATAGGGATTTGTATAACAATTCGTACTAGTAAGGGAAACTAAGGAGTAGATAAGAAGGAAGGAAGAAGAGGGGGAAAGGAGGGCAGGGTAGTAGGCAAGGTAGTTAGAGGGTAACAACCATAACACTAGTATACCCTAGAGGAAGGAAAACAAAGAAACGAGGAAGAACAACAGTTGTAAATAGGATAGGAGGGAGGTTTTTACTAATCAAGTTGGTTTCCTACCTAAAACAATACATAGAAACAGACCTACATAGGCCGAAAGGCACTACAATAGGCAAATGAAATATCTATCTATCTATCTATCTATATAAGAAGTAAAACTTACTACCTAGGTTTCTACGACCTACGCCTATAGTTACCTTCTTATTTAGCTTACTAGGCTTAAAGGTAGTACTTTTCTAGATCTTGCGTATAGTAGCGTAGATATTGTAAAGAACGCGAGTAGTACTATTCTTCTTCTTAGTAACGCTAGGGATAGACTTTCCCGCTATTCTAGATATAATAAGTATATAACTAAAGATATAGAAGTATAGTATAGGTAACGACTAGGCGATATATAATATAAATACCGAATAGAAGAAAGTTATTATTATACGCGATTGTATTATAGGTTAGTATAACAAAAACGTCGTTACTACTATTTCTAGGAAAGTAAGTAGAAAACAATAGAAAGTAACGTAATAAAACCTCGATATTAGTAAGACTACTCGATAATAGTAAGAGTAGTAATAAGTAGAACCCAAACCTATATATACCTAAGGGCTAGGTAGTATAGGAAGGGACTATAGGTAGCATAACCTATTAGGCTATAGGTAGCTATACTAGGCGGACTAACTATCGTAGTAGTCATAGAGGTATTTAGTTATAATTAGAGCCCTATAGTAGAGGCATATGAAATATAACTAGTAATGTATACTAAACGAAGGTTAATAATGTCTCTCCCTAGGAGGAAGAGGGCTATATATACTAATCGAGGCCCCTACCTAACTCGGTAGCTAAGTATGTCCTAGTTGCTAGACAATATCCCTCCCTTTCTAGGTATCTAACTAGATACAATACCGCGATTATATATATAGAAAATAAATAGGTAAGCTCTTTAGCTCGCTACCTTAGGTAGACTTTTAATCGCTCCCCTAGGGGTTATTACTTCCTAGTTCTACTCGCAGTTCTACTTATAGGCAGTATTATCCCTAATCACCGTCTAATCCGAAATGTAGGTAATTAGCGAAGCTTGTACTTACTATAGCTCTCGCCTAGTACCTCGTCGTCTTCCTATCGGTTAGAATTTAGAAAGGCTCTTCGAGGTATAGTAGCTCTTCTCGCTATACAACTTACGCTCGAAGTTAGCTTAAAGCGTAAGTACCTTGCGAACCGCGTCGTAGGCGCGCTAGTTCTACTCCTTAATATAGCTCCGAAGGCTCTTAGAGTCTAGCGCGAAAACCAAATTAAGCTCCTCCCGAATAGAAGGATTAGACTACGGAATGCGCCTAACAAGAGCGTCTACTATAGGTCTAAGGCCCGTAAGCTAGATAGTATAAGGGAACGCGTATAGAATAGTACCGCCTTAGCGAGTAATAGGTATTAGATATCGGTAAGCCTCTACGACCTAAGCGACGGTAAGGTTGAAACCCTTAACCTTAGTTCCCTTAATACGGTAGAAGCCTAGATCTATACGTATCCGAGTAGCCGTTCCGGCGATATTACTATAAGGTAGATATAGTATACTAAACGAGATAGAGCCTTCGGATAGCGGCCTTAAGTTCTACTACGTAACCTTGCCGTAAGCTCTATCGCTCGTAGCCTCTAAGTCCTTAGTTATAAGGTACTTGTCGGTTAGCTCCCCTACTTAGCCGCTTACTAGTACGAGGCCGCGAGCCTTAAGCTTCTATACCTAGGTAGCGAAGATCTCCGGATTATGTATATAGTCGATGCCTTAAGAGTAGGCAAGCTTATCCTCCGCTCTAAAGGAGACTAATATATAGACTCGATTAGCGTCGATACCCTCGATTAGTTCTAGAACGTTACTGTTTAAGCGCATTGTCTCTACTAGAGGCAAGTTACTCTTCTTAGGTATATCGGATTTATAATAGAACTTAGTAGGCTTTAGTATAGAGATAAGCTCGTACGCGTAATTAGGCCGAAGGGCGACTATAAGGAGCTATAGCGGTAGGTTCTATTAGACTAGCTAGTTACTAATACTATATATCTATAGTAGGTTAATGCCTATCTACTTCTCTAGCGGATAACTACGAAGATACTAGTAATATATCGCAAATTCCGCGACTATCTCCTCTATTAGACTATTAGCCTTTCCTTTTAGGTTCTTAGCCTAATTAAAGACATTAATAACCGCTATACTACCTTGCTTAGTTATTACTACCGTAATCTCCGGTTGCCTAAAGGCTCGAGTAATTACTTGTAAAAATTGGCCTAGTATAACCGGTACGTTAGACTAAACTAGTATAAAGGCGTATAAGCCGAGACGCGCTACTAGTACTATAGTAACGGGAGTGCTAGCGAAGTAGTAAGCCTTATTAGAGCTACAAAAGGCCTCGAGCTCCTCCTCCGTATTACTATTCTTACCGAGTAGAAAGAGCCGATTAGTAAGGTTATCCTTCGCGTTAATTAGTCGGAGGCTATAGAACTTAGCGTATATCTTTAGGTACTTAGCGTAGATATCCTCTAGTTCGTTAGGATTATATAGGTCCTTGAATTGCCGAGCTAGATCGTAGACTACCGTAAAGGAGCTAACATCCTTGCCCTTAATACTTATAGTATCTAGCTCGGCTATGAACCGACCGAACTATCTACCTATATAGTTAGTATAGACGTCTTTAATTTCTACCTCGAAATCTATCTCTTCGTCCCTATCGCTACTACTAGCCGACTTAGTATCTTCTTTAGTTACTATAGCCTCGAGGCGCAACGCTTCCTACCTATATTCCTCCTCTTACTAGCGTAGTTTAGCTATCTTAGTAGCCTATTCTTACTATAGGCGGGTTAGTAGAGTAGTAGTACGGTATAGCCTAGCGCTCTCTTAAGCGGTAAGTTCTCGGGTAGCTACCTCGTCTACTATCTTCTATACTTTAGCCTAATAACGGATTGCCTAGCGCTAAGATAGAGTAATAAAGGGTACAATGCGAGCTAGTCCCTCTACGATAAACCTAGAGCTACTAATGCGGTATCCCTTATTAGTTAGTAGTTATATAACCTCCTAACTACCTAGGTTAATAGTAGCGATCTCCTTCTTATACTTCTTATAATATTTCGAGTCGAAGTCGCTATTAGTAAAAGTAAGGCTTAGATTCTATCGACCTATCTTCTAAGGAGTAGACAAAACCTAGTAGACTATAGTCTTGCTAACGAGCTTAGTACCTTATCGACGGTTCTTATTCTTATTAACGAAGGCTATAACGTTCTTAGCTCGCTCCGCGCTATTATAAGCGAAATTAACTAGGCTCTATAGGAGCGCCGTTAGACTACCCTATTATACGAGGGTTACGGTTAGATAGTTAAGTTAGTAGCGGATGTTTATACCCTACTCCTCGATAATAGTAAGCGATAGATAGGCCTTAGAGAGCTCCTTGTCCTCGAGAACTAGGTTCTTAAAGTCGACGATCCTACTAAGTTCTCGGTAGAGACCTATTATACCTACGGCAACGGTAACTACTAGGCTCTCGCTAGCCCTATCGAGGATAGTAAGTAGCTATCGAGTCGCCTCGATCTTTGCCTAGTAGTTAGTAATACCTATAATAATCTCGAACGCGTCGGTAAGATTAGTAACCTAAGTAAGCTCGCTATTCTGTAGAACTATAAAGATTCTAAGCGAAGTAGTACTCTAGCCTAGCTAAACAATAGTAGTTAATTAACTAAACCGATAGGTAGTCGAAGAAGCGGGAGGTACTAGTTTGGCGAGGATAAGTTCCTACTCCTTAGCTATATTAGAAGGTTAGTTAGTTAGGAGAGGGAAGAATCGATAAGTAGGTATAGGCGCCCGTTAATAAGGGCTTTAGAACAAAGACTATAGGTAGCTATTTACTTATAACTATAGGCGCGTATATATAGGTAATTGCTCGGAGGTTCGAGTAAATTTATACTTAAATAGTCGTACGTATATAGGTACGTAGGCGGCCTATCCCGAAACCTTAGGAAGTAAAGTTTTACCTTCTCGGTACTTCGTATATATTCCTAGTTATAGTAGAATCCCTATTACCTACCTATCTAATAGTAGACTAAGTTATTGTATCGCTATTTGTCGCCTCGCAATTCTAGCTTTCTAGGGAACTTTTCGCTAATAGCCCCCCTAGGGGTTATTAGATCGTAAGATTCCCTTCCGATCTACCGATCGTCCGATAGCTTCCTATATAAAAGTAGCCTATACTCCTTCTATATAGGTTACTCGAAACCCGGTCTATCTAGACGCCTCTTCCTTTCGTACCGCCTATAGATAGGGTAGTAGCTACCCAACTAGCGTAATTACCTATAAACGCTAGTATCGGTTTATAATAAGCGATCGGATCTCTAGATAGTAAGGCTTCTATAAGCGCCTCTCTTTCTATATACCTAGCTTAGCTACTAGCTACTATCGACTATACGCCTAGAGCCGATACGTCGTAGAACCTCGGTAAGGAAGTAGCTTAGTAACCGAAAGCTTCCTACTAATTACCCCCCTAGGGGTTACTATAAGTCGAAATCCTAAAGTAAACCCTAAAGATCTACTAACTCTAAACGTAACGCAAGAACAAAGGGAATACACGTAGTAGTACAATAGTATTGTAAATAGAATAATTAGAAACAATAACCTCCTTCGAGGATACTCTAAGTATCCGGTTATACGTCTCCCCTACTAGTTAGTACCTCTAGAACTTTAGGATCTTCCTTAGTAAACTAGTTATCGTTCTTATCGTTAGACTCGTAGTCTAGCTTCTATATCTAGTCCGGCTAAGGATTAGTATCGGTATTAGTCCTAGCTTCCGGCTCTAGTTAGTCGTACGTAATACTAAGTTAAACAAAACTAACCCGTACATATCCGTCCCTTTCTTCTTGAGCTATTACTAATAGCTTACTAAGCCTTATCTATAGCTATGCAAATCCCTCTAGTAGCTTAGTATTTAGTATAGTGTTTAGATCTTTACGGAAGGGATTAAGGTCTCTAGCGACATTTTCCACCTCTACTAAGACTTCCTTATCGGTCTAAGGAGGCATAGTAGGTTCCCTTATAAAGTCTAACTTCTTTAGGTTTGCCTATAGCTATATATACTTAAGCGTAGAGCTATCTAACTCCTAAAGTCGGTAGGCTATACCGTTATAGAGCACTTCCTAAACGCGATATAGCCCCTTCTAGCGGAAGGTAAGCTTATATAAAAAGCTCGTCCTTAATTTAGACCGAAAGACTAGGACAAGATCCCCTTCCTTAAAGGGAGTATAGTTAATGCCCTAAGTGTTATCGAAGTACTACTTTGTTTCCTTACGAAGGCGCCTCTAGCGAGCGAGGCCTTCTTTAATAGTAGTAGTTATCTCCTCGAGAGCCTTAGCGCGTAGTTATAGAAGGTCGGAACGGTCCCTAATAGAACCCTAATCAAACACGCTATAGGTACGATACGTAAGCTTAATAGGAAGGACTACCTCCTAGCCTATTATAACTTTAGTAGGCGTAAGACCCGTCGTCCTAACTATAGTTATACGATTAGCCTAGAGGATAGTAGATATATAGTTAGTAATAGATATCCGCCTATCCCCTCTATTAGTAAGCTTAGCGATAGTATTAAGAATAGCTTTATATCTAACTTCGACCGTAGCGTTCGACTCTAGGTAGTATAGTAATATCTTAACTATCTTAGCCCTATAGCTAACAATTAGCCCCTAGACTTCCTTAGTAAAGTTAGTTAGAGCATTATCTAGTACTATCTTAGTAGGCGCCCCCTATCTACAAAAGATTTCTTTCTATAGGAACTTAGCTATATAGACCGTAGTAATCCTCTTTAAGGGGAGGTAGAAATGCTATACCTCTAGCTATCGGGATAGCGCCTCTCGAGCTACTAGTATACTATTATTACTATTAATGTAAATAGTATCTATATACTAGCGCTCCCCTACCGACTACTAAGTAGGTATTCGAAGCTCGCTAGCCCGGCGGCAACTATTACGAAAGGCGTACTTAGGATAGCTCTTATAGTACCTAGAGACGTTAGCCTAGACTCTATCCTACTAATACCGCCTCCTTAGAAGGTCGAAGGTTCCTTTAGTAGCTCGGTACCCGGTCTCTTCGTAAAGGGTATACAAGATCTCCTATCTAGCTTTAGCGTTATCGATAACCCTCTAAAGCGGTAAGTTAACTATAGACTATCGCTATAGATACCTATCCTTAACTATAAATCGGCGTACTTGCTTAATAATACGACGATGCTAACTCCTAGATACTCCTAGAGCTTTCCTACCGTACGTAAGGAAATAGGCGATATAGTAGGAGTTATTAGAGTATTCCCTATCTAGAATATCGGTACGCTCTATTTCCTCGGCCCTATCCTCGTCGTCTATATCGGCGGTAGTAGTACCTTCCTCGATAACCGGATAGGCATTAATATAAAAGGACGAAAAGAACGTTCGGTTAATTACTATATCTACGTCCTCCTCTTCCTATATCTCTACGATATCGTTATCTATTATAGGCTTGCGAGATAAGGCATCTATAGTAGAGTATCCCTTCCTAGTAATATGAACTATATTAAAGTTAAAGAGGTAGATCTATACTACCTACCTAGCTATCGCCGAGTTAGGTAGATTAGAAGCTACTCGATTGAGCTAGTAGACTAAGGTATTCGCATCTACCTCGAGCTAAAAGTAGATACCGAATAGCTAAGGGCGAAACTTCTTTAGTGCCTTATAGACTCCGAGGTACTCGCGCTTACTAGCATCGTACCTCGCTTCGGTAGGGTTCTATAAACTAGACTCGTATCGTACTAGGTAACGTATAGAAGACTTATCCCTATCGTACTACATTAGTACCTTACTATAACTATTCCCGCTAGAATCGACTACAACTACGAGAGTACTAGCTCCCTTAGTATAATTAATAGATACGAGGGCTAGAGCACTAATTAAGGCTTTTATAACTCGCTCCTTAGCCTACTAATACTCCTCCTCCTATCGAAACTTAGTATCCTTCCGAAGGAGAGCAAATAGCGGCTTATAGACGATCGAGAACTCCTTAATCTAGATCCTAAAGTAGGTAACTACTCCTACCTATATTTATATATCTTTCTAATAGGTAGGAGTCGGCTACTCTACGATCTTCTTAATACAAGTACTATCTAGATGTCTCCTATTCGTATCGGTAATATAGCTAACGATATTAATCTTCTAGTAAAGGAGCTAAAGTTTAGATCTATAAATCGTAAGATACGTACGCTCTAAGTCGCATAGAACCTAGTCTAGGTTCTAGATATATTCTAGAACGAAACGACGAATACTAGGCTCTACCTCCTTATCTTTATACCTTGTCTTTAGCCCTTTAACTCCTATGTTATCTAGGAATAGTATAGCAATATACGAGATATAAGTAAATAGGACCTAGTTCATAGCTCGAACAAACTAGGCAATAGAATTGGTTGCTCCCTATAGAAGAGTCGTCTATCGTACGAGGCTAAGTAGTATATCGAAACTCGTAAGGTCTCTACTAGTAGTATCTAATGTAATCTTGTTATACCCTAAGAAGATATTAATTAGCGTAGCGATAATATAGTTCCTAAAGGCTTCTAAAAACCTGTCCGTATCTAGTAGTAGATTGGCGTCTCTAATCGTTATAGTATTGAACTTCGTAGCTACATTAATTAGACGATACTCCTTATCCTTTCTAGGAACCTACTTCTTTCCTACTAGGAAGTATAGGTTACGGTACGAAGTATACGATAGTTCAAGAGTGCCTACCTATATACGCTTACGTACTATGTCTTCTACAATTAGGCGTAGACTCGGATTAATCCTATAGGATAGATACTCCTAAGGTTCGTAGGGAATAGTCCTAATCTTCTATAGTAGAACGATCTCTAGATTAATACGACTAAGATACGTAAAGTTATATACTAAAACCGCTTCCCTATTATATAGAAGTTCCTTTAGGAGATGCCGTTCCGCTAGCGTAAGCTCTAACCTAGTACGAATATTAGTAAGACGTTTAGGGGTAAGTCTTAATCCCCTCTCAATTGTAGAGAACTTCTTCGTAACGTACTTCTAGTTATAGGGCCCTATACTAGGCGGAAGAGCTACTTCTCGGTCTAGGCAATCTTGTCTCTAGTTTAGGTTACTACCTAGATTAGATCTATCCGTTATATGTACGCTACCTTTGACCGGTTTAACCTTATTAGCTATCCGCTTATATAGCGTAAAGACGTCTATCGAAGAAACTATAGATAGAGGTAATCTAACTCGTAGGCGTTCGTTCTAGAGATTAGTATAGTAGAATAGGGCGTATATCTCCTCCGAGGCGTTACTCTCGTCGTCGAGCCGTTCGATTTGTAGTTCGTAGTCCTTTCCTAGTATACCGCTAAACATATTACTATAATGACCCCCCTAGGGGTTATTAGCGGATACTCCCGATTAGCTATAGGATACTAACGACGTTTCCGAGTCTTAGTCTAATATACGAAATACCTCGATCTTAGAGTCGTTACCTTCGTTAGGGGCATTAGGAGTCTAATTAGTCTATAGCCTCAATTCTTTTTCTAGTTCTTATAGCTTAGCCTAATTAGCTTATAATCCCTCTCCCTCTAATCGGAAAGAACAAGATTAGTTTAGACTATACGCGAATAAGGCGTAGACCGCCGGCCCTATAGTAGCGCTAGGGCTTTTTCCTAGCGATTAACGTCGGTAACTCGTTACTAACACTTCTAGGTAGTAGTAACGATCTCTTTATAGGATTTGTAGCCTTAATTACCGATATAGCTAGTAAACACGATCTTATTTCCCTTCTAGTCGGCAATCGTACCTTCCTATAACCTATTATCGTAGTTCTACTAGATACCGACTTGAAGTATAGTATATATGTCTCTATTACGTGCCTAATGCCTAAGGCTATAACTACCGCACTACTTATATTCGGACTTCCTCGTAGATAGTCCTTTCCGAATATACTAGTTATATTAAGTAGTTATAAGCCCTCTACGTTTCCAACGTACCTATATCTAGGTACCTCTATCGACTACTACGTAGCTAGTATTATTAGTACCTTAGCGCGACGCGCCGATACCTTATCGTCGCCGCCGCCGCTACTTAAGTGTTCTAGTAGCTACTAGTACTTCAAGTCTATTCAATTTAATTAATATACGCGTCGGCTATCCGCTATATACGCGTACCTATATTCGGCGCAAGGCTAATGTACGTTTTGTATTGTATTGTCTCCTATTCCTTTAACATAGTCGCTATTACTATCGCTAAAGCTATCCGTAATAGTACTAATAGTAACCGGTATCGCCGGCGCTTATATAAGTAATATTCCTAAGCTAAAGAATAAGGAGAACTACCTATCATAGTCTTATACCGCTAAGGGTACCCTTAAAGGTATATCGGTATAGCGCTATGTATAAGGCATCCGCCTACGACTAAAGGTTAAAGACTCGAGTAAATTAATAGAAGAATTTGAAGACCGCTAAGATAAATAGGAGGCTAAAGACTAGATAGCCTATACCTAGATCTTTACTAATTGTGTAGCCGACATTTAGTAGTCGCTACTTAGACTCGGTACCTTACAAGACGTCTAGGACTTTCTTAAGAAGAAGTATACTAGTAACGGTAGGTCTACTAAATTCATGTTGTTCTAGGAATATTCTACCCTTCGGTATAAGGGCAAGGACATTAAGAAGTTCTACAACGACTACAAAAAGAAGCTAGGTATACTAAAGGAGACTAAGTTAGCTATTAGTAACTACTAAGTAGTCTACTTCTTTATTATACTTATTAGCCCCTTCTATAAGGCCTTTGTATAGATAAGACGTAAGCAAATGCGAGCTACTAACTTTAAGATTAATAGTAATATACTAGACAATATTATTAGTACGTTACTTAATAAGAACGTCGCTTAGCTTAACTAGGCCTAGTATAGTAGATACTTTAGTCTACAAAAGCTAGCTTAATCGCAATCGCAATAACCGCTAGCTAGCAATACTAACCCTAATTAAGCGCCTCGTAGCGGCGCTCGTAGTAGCCGTAGTAGCCGTAGTCGCGGTAGAAACAATAATAACAATCCGCCTCGCGATAAGTACTTATATTGCGAAGGTACCTATCTATCCGATAGGTACTATACTAAATACCCTTATCTAAAGGAAGAAGACCGACTTCGCCGTAAGCGAGAGAAGGCTAAGAAGAAAGTATAGCAATAGCGAGGTCTAACTACTTAGTAGTAGTAGTAGTAGTAACCTTAATCTATACCTCTATAGTAGAGCCTATTTACTAATAGTATATCCTTATTCTATAACGATCTACGATCTAACTCTATACTACCTAGTAACTACTTATTTATTACTATAGTCGAAGTCAAGGTTAGCGATCGCGCCTATATAGTACTATCGGCTACTATACGTATAATAGACTAGGTTATCGACTCTAGTACTAGTATATATATAATTAATAATCTAGTATTACTTATTGAGTATAAAGGTTACAATATTCTAGTACGATTTAGAGGTAATACTAAGTAAGCAATACTAATTAGTACTACCTAGACGGAGGTAGTCAATAATCGAGGAATTGGTATAATGTAGCTTACTAAGACACTATATATACTAGGTCTAGCTACTAACCTTATATCTACCGAGAAGTTAGCCGATAAGGGCTACTTCTACCGTAATAATAGACGAGTCCTATTTACTTATAGTAGCGATAGTAACGAAGTAACGGTTACTTAGACCTACTATAAGAATAGTCTCCCCTTTCTATATACCCCTATATCCGGACCTAACGGTAAGGCGACTATTGCCCTTCTATCGAAGAAGGGGGTACTAGTAGGTACTATAAATAACTAGTACCTACGGTATAGTTACATTTACTATAGCAAGTTGCTATAGCTAGAAGCTAATAGATATATCGTAATCCTTAGAGATAAGAAGAAGACCTTCCGTAACTATATTGCCTATCGCTTATTAATAGTATATAAGGAGTACAATCGACTACTACGGTTACGACCTTCTACGATCTATTATATTGTTAATATAGATATAGTCTATATTACTAACCCTAGTCTACTCCAAGAGCGCTACTTTACGCTCTTTACCTATACTAAGTTAGCTTATCGCTATAAATACCTAAGTACCCTAAAGATAGGTATAGTACTAGCTATTAAGTATTATTGTATACATATCTATACTTCGACTAGCTACGCTATTCCTATATACCGCCTCGATAGAGAGGGTAAATATAGAGGCAATAGTCTACTAGAGTAGGCTCGTAACAATAGTATTATACTATAGGTTACCGCTCTATATTTATCTACGCAAAATAGGCTTACTAAGGTTAGCAACTATATTGTCTATACAATAGCTCGAAAGATAATACTATAGGCAAACCTTCTAAAAGCTCTATAGCTATATATAGTTAGTACAGCTACCTATATCCTAAATATTACGCCTACCTAGGTCAATAGTAGAGATAGTCTATATATAGTTATTACTAAGGAGCTTAACTAGTCTCGAAAGCATCCTCGCTTATAGTACCTATATGCCTATAGCTATATAACTATCTTATACGACTATAGTGTTACTCGTAGTAAGAAGTTTGATGCCTATAGCAAGCTTAGCAAGTTTGTTAGATATGCTAAGGACTCTATAGACTCTAGTAAGTACATAATCTACCTACCTAATAAGTACAAGGTAATTGCTTCGAAGGATGTTTAATTTCTTAAGTTAGAATCTAAGTCAAAATCGGACTCAATATCTAAGCTACTACTACTAGAAGGCATATAGCTATATACCAATCCTAACGACCCTTCCGAAAGCGAGTTTATGACTATTGAATTAGTTATGCCTACACTATTTAATACGTTAATAGGCGATGCTCCGGTACCTATACCTAGTATTATTCAACAACTCTAACCCTAGCAAGAGGGACCTATAGAAGAGCTTAAAATACTACTAGTAGATAATGTTATTAATCTACTACTAATCGAAGATAATATACTAGGAGTCTAGCCGTTAAGTAATAAAGAAGGCTTCTAGTCTACTAAAGAAGAGCCGGCTACGCCTACGTTTAATCCAAATACTAAGAAGGGTAAGCCTAGCTAGTTACTAGAATTCGAGCGACCTACTAGTATTAGCGCTCGTAGTATCCAATTAACCCGTAGCAAAAAGTCCGCTCGAGACCTACTACGTAGATACCTAGTAAGTACTAAGGATAATTAGTATACCCGCAATCTATGCAATATGCCTATTACCTATATAAAGGGCTTTATAGCTACTTGCTATATTGCTAAGTAGAACGATAGTAATCCTATTCCAATTCTAAAGAGCTATAAGGAAGCTAAGGAATTACTATATTAGCTATAATAGTAGGAAGCCTATAAGGCTAAATACAAGTTATTAATAGACAATACTACCTAGATCTATGTTCTAAAGCTAGAAGTGCCTAAAGGTCGTAAGGTTATCTATAGTAGATAGGTCTTTACTATTAAGCGCAATACTAATAGCAAGGTTAGTCGCTTTAAGGTACGCTAGGTTGTTAAGGGATTTACTTAGGTTAAGGGACAAGACTATAACGAGACCTATGCTATAGTCGCTAAGCTATCTACTCTACGAGCTCTATTTACACTAATTGCTTACTATAATCTAGAGGCTTAGTAGTTTAATATTCTAACTACCTTCTTAAATACTACGATTAGTAACAAGTACAAGATCTATATTAAGTAGCTATACGGCTTTAAGAACCGTAGTAGCAAGGGTATAGTCTACCTACTACTAAAAGCACTATATAGACTAAAGTAGTTACCTATACTATAGTACGAAGAGCTCTACAAGTACTTAAAGAGCCTAGATTTTATTCCTATAATAAGCGACGTGTATATATTTAAACACACGGTTAGCGGCTTAATTATCGTTATCTATATAGATAATATAATTATTATTGTATACTCTATAGCTACTTTATAAGTAGTCGCTTAGTTACTAAAGGATCGCTTCTATATACGAGAGCTTAGTAACCTTTACTATTATCTCGGTATACGCATTATTCGCAATCGTAAGGACCGCACTATCTATATATTATAGGATGCCTACCTAGGTCGACTTGCTAAGAAGTATAGAATAAAGGGCTATATAGCCCCTATAACTCTAATAGCTCTACGCTATATTAAGACTACTATTTAGCATATCCCTAATAACTATATAGCTAGCGCTACCTTTAAGACGAAGTATTAAGAAGGCGTTAGTAAAGCTTTGTAGCCTACAATGATTACTCGACCTAATGCCTACTATACTACCGGCCTACTATCTCGATTTATTACTAATCCGACTAAGGAATACTACTACGCCTTGCTTTAGTTAATTGAATACCTTGTTAGTACTCTTAACCGCGGTATATACTTTTAGGGAATATAGAGCAATAAGCTTAATCTTACTAGCTACTACGATGCCTTATAGGCTAATAATCCGATTATCCGCCGCTCTACTAGAGGCTTCTATTTTATACTAGCTAGTAGACTACTTCTATACAAGTTAGGTCGCTAGACCTTAGTTACTTTGTTATCTATAGAGGTAGAGTATATTTAGCTTACTACTACTACTACTAAGGAAGCCGTACCCCTTATACGCATATTAGAAGAAATAGGGTACAAGGGTACTATTAAGCCTATTACCTTATACGAGGATAATTAGTTAGCAATTGCTATTACTAAGTCTACGACTAATAGCTATACCAAGTATATAGATACTAGGGTATACTAAATCTAAGAGAAGATCGCTAATAGTACGGTTATCGTTACCTAGATTAGTACTTATAATTAGATTACCAATGGGTTTACTAAGCCGCTTAACAAGCTTAAGCATAGTCGCTTTGTTAAATAGTTAAACCTTATAGACTACAAGAGCGCTATTCAAAACGCCGCTTAGCCTACTACTAAGTATTAGTCCGGTTAGAAAGAGGATGTGTATTGTTTAGTTTAACTACTAGTCTATTTAATGCCCCTTCTATTTGCTTTTTTTTTCGTTTGGCTATATATACGCGATAAGGGGGCAACTTGAAGTGTAGTATATATGTCTCTATTACGTGCCTAATGCCTAAGGCTATAACTACTATACTACTTATATTCGGACTTCCTCGTAGATAGTCCTTTCCGAATACACTAGTTATATCAAGTTACCGCATACTATACGAGACTAGGGCCGTCTAAGTAGAATAGGGGTTTCCGGGTTAGCTACTATCTAGAACGTAAACGCAAACACAATCCTAAAGGCATCTACTAATACGTTATAGTAGGCGCCTATGAACGGGACGGTACTATTAACTCCTCTTATCCCTAATACTACTTCCTTATTAATTAGTAAGAGAAGCTACTACGCTAGTACTAAAGGCATAATAAGAGACTCCGAGCCGTTATCGATTATAGCTCGGACTAGAGCGCTCTAGTTACTAATCTCAACGTCGATATAGATACTTAGGACAACGGCGAACTTCTAAGTTACTACGGATAAGTCAACGTCTACTAGTCTACTATAGAGCTCTTTAATATTAGAAGAAAGAGCGCGTCCTATTACGGCGCTCGTAAACCGAACTATATAGGCACCGACTAAACTAGGCACGTCGTTAGCGTTAGAAACGTCCTCGATAGTAGGCGTAGGAAGCTCCTTAAAGTATAGTAGATATTCTAATAAGCGAACATTAATATACGTTACTTTATCCTTATCCTTCCGGAACGCTACGAGGTTACGTATAAAGTCTAGATCGTTAGGTACCCGTTTCTAGAAGAGGTTAGTTAGGACGCTATAGGCTAATAGATTACCTATAGAGACGCTAGACTAGAGATTAAGGAACTAAGAAGTCTAGAAGATATTCTACATCCTAGTCATATCTCCTACTCCGTACTTCTTAATATAATTGTCGAATCGAAACGACTTCGGATTAGTGTCTCTTTTCTTATTATATACCGGAGGGTTAGTAGGGCCTAGAGGCGAGTCGCCCGTATTATTAGTTATTTCGACTTCCTAGGTTTCGGCAACTTCTAGCTCTAGTATAGTAGAAGCGGTACTATTAGTAGTAGGCACGGTACTAGACGAAGCGATAGGCGTATCGCTAACTTGTCGTTAGGCCCTCTACTAAGTAGTAATGAGATTCTTAGTCTTAGTAACTATCTCTAGTTACTCTTTTACCTTGTCTATAGCCTTACGATTCGGTATACTAGAGGGAGCGGCGCTAGGTCTCGATAGGTTCTTAGCCTACGATCTTGTAATAGTAGGCATCGTAGTAACCGTATTAGTATTATCGCTACTCTCTTCCGTTTAGAGGCTATATATGTCTACAATAAGCTAGTCGTTCTATATTATCGTAGCTACCTTAACCGCTATAGTAGGGATAGACCCGTCCTTAGTACGCTTATCGTCTAGGAGCTTCCGAACTCTCTTACCCTCGCGTTCTATAATCGCCGCGAACGTACTATTACCTAGAACCTCCTAATGGATTGGGCTATACCTAGCTTCTAGTAGCGGTAGAATAACGGCTAGTTTCGGGATACGGAGATCCTATTAGTATAGCATCTACTCGCTAGTCTTGCTATAATACGTCTTACTATTCTACTTGTTTATGTATCCTCTATCTATAAGCTCCTTCTAAACTAGATAGTCGCTCTATATATAATTAATACTACTATATATCTAATACTTGCTATCGAGGTTAGGGTAGATCTTTCTTATATCCCCGCTCCTTTAGCTAGTAAATACGTCTACTATAGGCGCGTCTAGATAAATATCGTTAGTATCCCTAATAGTATTAGACACTTTCTAAGTCGTACTAAGCTTATTAGTAGCCGTAACTAACATTTTTAGCTTATTAATACCTAGGGTATAAAACTTATCGATAAACTAATTGAACTACTCGTCCTCTTACGTTAGTAGAGTAACGGCTACCGTTTTGACTACTATAGGAGGTACTAACTAAGACTTAGGCAAGAACCTTAGAGTAGGGATAGTAGGCTTAGAAGTAAGGCGGACTAAATTGATATCCCTCTTTTCCTCGCTAATAATAAACTTCCTATAATTAGTAGAGCTATTAATATCTTGCTTAACCTACTCTAAGATCTTCTTAAAGTCGCGGAAACTGTCCGGATCGTTATTAGTAAGCTTACATCTTCGGAAGATGCGTTAAGACATAGGTCCTAGTAGGCCCTTTAGAAGTAGTCGGGTCCGCTAAGAGTTCTCGAGGTCTTCCTTTAGAATAGTATCCGTAGCCTTAACGAACTTACGAATATACTCCTTTAGATCTTTATCCTCCGTACGTAGTTAGGCGTATAGGGTCTTAAGCTATAGGTAACTACCTTTAACCCTACGGCTATCGTTTTTACGGTACTTACGTAAGAAGGACTTTTTGAACTTCGCCTAGTTAGCGTCTAACTTGTCGGCCTTATTAGGATACCCCTCGAGACTTCTAAGTATAGTATATAGCTTAGTATCCGTCGTTTGT
Source organism: Pseudocercospora musae (assembly GCA_001578225.1). Lineage (NCBI taxonomy): Eukaryota > Fungi > Ascomycota > Dothideomycetes > Mycosphaerellales > Mycosphaerellaceae > Pseudocercospora > Pseudocercospora musae. Next base: position 16,895 of record LFZO01000441.1, read on the forward strand.
ATAAATATATAGATCTTCTTAGTATCGGAACGATTATTTAGCTTATACTCGATAAGGTTGTCTTTATATCGTTCGATATAGGTAGTAGTATTATATCCTTTGAACTATGGATTAGAGTCGCTCCTAGGCTTAGGTAGGTATCGCCTATTAATATAGGTAAACTCCTTCTATTACTCTATTATTTACTATTAGAGCGTCTTAAAGGTAGTAAACATAGTACTATTAAGGTCTATATCTAGGCTAGGCTCTAGTACTCGTCTACTACTTAGTCTAGTAATAGGATTGCCTATCTTAACTAGAGAGCGTCGGATTTGTTCGTTAATCGGATTAGGTTTAGGTTCCTCGTTAAAGGGTATTAATACTCGGCTCGGCCTTCTACTAGAACTTATTTAAACGAATGTAGTAAGGTAAAGTAAATAGGGAATTATTTTTGTACTTTTGTCGTTCTTGTTTTTGCAAAATAAATAGGGGATACTATTATACTACTATATAGAATAGCTTTCGATTTTTATGTAGGTAGGAGCCAATAATCCCCCTAGGGGTTATTAGACTTTTACTCTCCCCTAGCTAGCCCAATTGCTAAGGTAGAGCCTAAAAAATATCTAGAAACGGGAGTCGCGAACTTAGGCTAACTAAGTAATCCTAGAGCTAATATTTGCTAAGCATTATAGCAAGATTACTAGGTAACTTTGTTCCTAATTCCTTCCGTAGAGTACCTTCTATTTGTTATAGTAGAAGACTAAAGTACTACCGAGCTAGGAGCGAATTAGCGAATTAGAAACTTAGTAATCTCTAGCCTAACCGGGATCCCTTTTCTTTAATAGCCTAATGCTTATATACGGGTATAGATACCTATCCTACTATAGACTTTAGCTAGGTCTAAACATAGTCTAGGTAATTAGGCCTCGCTATGCCTCGGGATCGGTTAGTAGAATAAGACTAGTCGACTAGAACAATATCGCATCGAATAGGTAGTACGCTACTATGCGGTACTAGTAGGGTTTTAGAGGGATCCCTAAACCTAAAGCGAGTCCTAAAAAGTAATCGACTATCTAGGTCCTAAGCTTTAATAGTTTCTAGGGTTTATAGCTTTTCGGGGGTAAGGCGATGCCCTTATCTAGGAGGTTGCTCTTAGTTATCGCTTTTGTCGAGATCTCCTAAGACACTATTCGTAACTAGCGCTATAGGTTGCTTATCGCCTTCTATATATGCGTAGCTATCTATACCTAAGGGCTACCTTTAACCTAACCGCCCTTTACAATCGAGAAGAGATAGCCCTACCTTCGGCTCTATTAATGAGTAGAACCTAAACCTATACATATCTAAGGGCTAGGTAGTATAGGAAGGGACTATAGATAGCATAACCTATTAGGCTATAGGTAGCTATACTAGGCAGACTAACTGTCGTAGTAGTTATAGAGGTAGTTGGTTATAATTAGAGCCCTATAGTAGAGGCATATGAAATGTAACTAGTAATATATACTAAACGAAGGTTAATAATGTCTCTCCCTAGGAGGAAGAGGGCTATATATACTAATCGAGGCCCCTACCTAACTCGGTAGCCAAGTGTGTCCTAGTTACTAGACAATAGTAGAAGATATTATCTATACGACTAGGGAGATTTAATATAATTCTAAAGTAATAGGTAAAGCTAAATCTATAGCTAGTAGTATAGCTAGCTATAGTTAGAGAGTATATATTAAAAAATCTAATAAGCAATAACTAAAAATAACGTAATAAAGCTCGATAATAGTAAGAGTAGAGGATAGAATATACGTAACTAGGCAAAATTCGATACGATATCGAAATAATAAGTAAAGCTAAATCTATAGCTAATAGTATAGCTAGCTATAGATAGAGAGTATATATTAAAAATCCGATAAGCAATAACTAAAGATAACGTAATAAAGCTCGATAATAGTAAGAGTAAAGGATAGTATATACATAACTAAGTAGGATTCGATACGATATTAGAATAATGAGTAAAGCTAAATATATAGCTAGTAGTATAGCTAGCTATAGTTAGAGGAAAAGTATCGAAGAAATTGTTATAGAGTAACGCCTAGGTTAGCCATTGGGGCCTAAGGCATCAAGTCTTGGCGAGGATACTTCCTCGCACGCTTCCTTCTACCTCTAGATAGAACCGTACGATAACTCGTCTTCTATCCAACCCTATCGTCTCGTAACATTTTGTCGTACTACCCGTCAAGTTCTATTATAGAAAGGTTTTAGGGCCATCGGAGAAGCGCCGGTGCGGTATACTTAGTTAGGAAGAGAAAAAATTTTTACTACTCTTTAAGTAACGCGAGAAGCGCGCGTATATAACTAGTTAGACGATTAGCTATTAGTAGAATCGATACACTTAGGAAGCGATAGATTATTACTAGGATCGTCGTATTACGACCCGTTAGTCCGAGAGCTATACCCGCCGTAGAGCGCTAGTATATCTAGTCAAGTCTAGTTATTAATCCGAAACACGTTAAGAGAAAGTTACATAGCGGCTATAGAGCTATTTAACAAGTATATACCGCTCGAGCAAGAGCGCGGGGAAGAGTTAGGTCTAGTTAGGAATATTTAGTACTAACTAAATAGTTAGTCTTTATATAATCTATACTTAGTTTCTATATACTATAGTCTTAGTCTTATTTTAGGTCTTTTCTATAGTCTAGTTTCTATATACTACTTACTATTATTATCGTCTTATATCCGGTATTCCGGGGTCGCAATAGTCGGCTCCTACCGATCCTAACAAGTAGAGAAAGCTACTTTAGGACATTGCTAAAATCAAAGCTAGAGGTAGTTAAGCGCTACGTAAACACTAAGTAGCTCAATCCGCTCGTAAATAGTAATAGGAGGATTCGGAAGATATAGCCTTCTTGGAAGGCACTAATCTACTAGAATCTCCTCTACAAAGCATTTCCTAACGAACATTTCCTACCCGCGATAGTATCGATACGAATCCTAATATTACTACTCCCGCTACTTCGGCTATACTAAAGGAGGATAAACCGGCACTATCCTTAAAGCCTTTCCTCTAACCTTAGGAGAGTCTACGACCTCTAGCTCGACGAGAACTAGAGCTCTTACCGACTAACCCCTTCCGAGCCGTAGCTACAAAGCCCTTAATAAGTAAAGGATTAGGCTTCGTAGAGTATTATAGAAAGAGCTTCGGAAGTTTAGAGAACTAGCGTAATCTTCCTTTAGAAAGAAGACTAGTATTCTAGGCAAGAGTAGATAATAACGATAGCGACTCGGATATCTAGGCCCTAGAGGCCGAGAATAGCTATCTATACGATAATGGTACTCGTACTCGTATTAGGCGCAAGGTTATACAATAACGCGAGCCGTTAGCTATGTCTCCTACGAAGGAGGAGACGGTGCCCGTTTACTTCAATAATAATAGCTAGACGTAAGGAAGGTCGCAATAAGTACCGGCACTACTATCGCGTACTACTTAGAAGTCTAAGATCTTTCAATTACTAAAGATGCCTTAAACTCTAGATACATTTCTAGAAGACAAGTTATCTTATAGGTCTACGTTAGCTCCTATAGATTCTAACGAAGAAGATGAAAATGCTAAGCCGATTAGTACTACCTTTATTAAGGAAGTTAATACTATACTACTACTAGACTAACGCCTAGGGTATACTTACCCGGACATCCTACTCGAACAATATAAGGATTAGATATTAGACCTAGATTAACGCTCTAACGATAACGACGAAGAGGACCTAGCAAAGCCGGAACGCATAATCGACTTAAACGACTTCTTTACCGAGGCTCCGAAGTTCGATCTAGCTAATTAAGATAGCTAAACTAAATTCGATCCGGATTAGTTCGTTATATAGAGTACTTAGGACTTTGTTACTAAGACGACTATACGTCCTCGTACGTAGTTCTACGGGACGGTATACCTATACAAAGCCTATCGATAGTTAAAGCAAACCTAGTCTAATACTACCTACGAGTCTAAGAAGTAGATAAGTAAAGCCGTCTTATAGAAGATAAAGTATAACGACCTAGAGCTTAAGTTACAAGAGGCTAAGAAGTACGGAAAGTAACCTATCCATTTAGCTAATCTAACTTAGTCGAAGGCTTATAAGGAACTAAAGGCATTGGCTAACTATAGGCTCTAAGCGTTAAACTAGTAGAAGATCGCCCTCGAGTAGTAAGTTAATACTTTAGAATAGTAGTTATAACATCGAACCGACGAGGTCGCTATAATCTAGTAGTAACTTAACGAATACTTATATATCAATCCGAGGACTTAAGCTAAACGAGACCTCATTAACGTCGCTTTACCTCGCTAGCGAGGAGAAGTAGTTCTATCGCCGAATTAGCGCCTACCTCTACTTAGGCAATCTACTACGCCTAACCCGTTATAGTAGGTTTACTAACAAGCCTTCTAACGACCCTAATCCGTTCCGCCCCCTATGCCTAGTAACACTATACCGGTACTAGCTCCCCTTATAGTAGGCGTGCCTCGAGGAGCGAGCGTAGCTCCGTCTAATATCGCTTAATACTATATCCCGAAGAACCGGGTTAGGTAGCTAGACCTAGATATATTTAGCGGAGACCGGTCTAAATATTAACCTTAGAAGATTAAGATAAAGGCCAAGTTTGCTAATACGTTTAAATAAGATAAGGTAGCTAGCTACTTTGAGTATATAGTAATACTTACGGACAAGGAACCTTAAACGATACTTATCGACAATACCTAAGAAGCGGATATTTAGCAATCCCTCGAGGATATATAGAACGCTTTCGACGCAAATTAAGGCTAGAATGCCGAAGAACGTATAGTGCTTACGTAGACTAAGCTCGCAACGATATAGTAGCCTAACGGTAAGGACACTTTTAACGACTAGATCGTCGAATATCGTACCCTCTTATCCCAATCTCGCGAAGTGCCTAACTTATTCAAGCTCTAGAATAAACTCAATAGCTCCTATAAGCATAAGCTTAAGAATAAGTAGCGGCTTCCTTTTAACGAGTTTTGCGAAGAAGCGAGAGCCCTATAGGAATCTTAGGATATAATCAAGGATTAAGCCAAAGTACGCGATAATAAGAAATATATACGGCCGATAGGTAGCGCTCGCGGTAGAGTCGTACCGAGACCTAACCGCGCCGCTAGTACCAATGTAGCTATTAGCTTTAACAATCGCAAAGCTATCCGAGTTATTCCGATAAAGTATAGCAAGATTACCCCTACTATAGAAGTAGAGAAGGAGAAGTTTAAGCGTAAGAATCGCTACTTCCGCTACCGTGAAATAGGCTATTAATCTCGAGACGTAGCCTACATTATATACTTTAGTAAAGGGCCTTTTAGCTTCGGATATATCGATAATAGTACTCTAATTAATAAGTATAACCGCAACGTCCGACTAGTACTTATAGGAGACGAGGGCTCCGACGCTAAGGTAGAAGCCGAACAAGATACTAGTAATAGCGACGACGCCGACTCGGATTAATCGGAAAACGATGAACCTTAGGAGTAAGTCGTAGACCTAAGGTTAATACCGAGCGTATAGAAGAGACTCTTTGCTCGTTATAGGATAAAGATAAGTCCCTTGCTAGCGCTTCGCTATAATCGGCTAGTATATCGAGAGGCGGTTAGGTTCGTATTAAACCTAAATACGGACGCTATATAGTATGTTTAGTACGCATTCTCTCTCTACGACTCTAACGACGTTAACGCCGACGTAGCCCTCGCAAAACTTCCCTAAAGCTAATTACTAACAAGGCTTAATCTCTTATCGACTATAGAGCTACTACGTAATTCGTATATCCTCGTTTCGTTTACTCTTATTATATAGATACCTTCCCCTTAGTATCTCCGAAATGGCTTCGCCTAGCCGACGGAAGGCGTACTTAGCTTACCTAAGTAGTATATATTACTATTACTATCGGGGATTATACGGACACATCCTTATTCTATATTACTAACATTGATTAGTACGATCTCGTCCTAGGCATATCGTAGCTCGAAGAACACGACCCTTACATCTCCTAGAAGTACCGTACTCTAGACTTCAATTCCGAACAATACTACCTATCGTATAACAAAAGAGGTCTTCCTTGCCTCGTAGCCCTAGGTTATAAGAATACGAAGGTTATTCCCTAGAAGATAACCGCTTCTAAGGATATCTATATAATTAGCGCGGAAGCCTTTATTCGTATAGCTAAGCGATACGACTATAATCTTATAGTATTATAGCCTAAAGACCTCGATCTAAATTACCCTTAACTATCTAAGTTAAGGAACCCTACGCTAGTAGCTATGTTACCTAAAGACTACGATATCTTTATAAAGAAGTCTAAAGATACGGATTCTAGAGAGAAGCTTATACTAAGGTATTATTACCTCGCCGAGGCCTTTAAGAACAAGGAGCATACTATACTTCCGGCTTACAACCCTAGCAATAATTATGCTATCGAATTGAAACCCGGAGCCTAACCTCCTTACTAAAAAGGATATCCTATAAACGCTAAGCAACTAGTAGTTACGAAGAAATACGTAGACGACTAGCTAGCTAAAGGGAAGATTGAACGCTCAAACTTATCCTATACGTTACCTATTCTACTTGTTCGAAAACTAGGAGGTAGCCTTCGAGTATGCGTCGACTACCGCGTCCTAAACGCACTTATAGTAAAAGATCGCTATCTAATTCCGCTTATCCGAGAGACGCTAGATCGACTCTACTATACTAAGTAGTTTACGAAGTTAGATATTGTTGTAGCCTTTAACAACCTACGTATCTAGGAAGGCGACGAGTAGCTAACTACATTTATTACGCATTATAGCCTCTACTAATACAAGGTCCTTCCTTTCGGCCTATGTAACGGACCCGGTTCCTTCCAAAGGCATATCAATACTATCCTACGCGAGTTCCTCGATGACTTCGTTATAGTATACCTCGATAATGTATTAATCTATACGGACGGTACCGAAGAAGACTATACTAAGCAAGTAGAACTTGTTATTAAGAAACTACTAGATACCGGCCTTCTAATCGATATTAATAAGAGTAAGTTCTACGTTAAGAGGGTTAAATATCTCGGACTCTTCGTTACTACTAAGGGAGTAGAGATAGATCCTTCTAAGGTTAAGGCTATATAATACTAGTAAACTCCTAGGAACCTTAAAGACGTACAAGCCTTCCTTAGCTTCGCCGGGTTCTACTATAGGTTTATTTACGGGTTCTTACGTACTATTACACTACTAACGGCCTTAACTCGGAAGGAGTTACAATAGCAATAGATAGCGGATTGTTAGACCGCCTTCGAAGCGCTTAAACAAGCCTTTACGACTACGCCAATTCTGTCTTACTTCCAGCCTAGTAAAGAGACTTGGGTAGAAACCGATTTATCCGATTAGGTTACTACTAGGATTCTTTCTTAAATGCGAGATAGGGTTCTTAAGCCGATTGCGTTCTTTTCGAAGAAGATAACCCTAGTAGAGATTAACTACGATATCTATAATAAGGAGTTGTTAGCTATTATTAAATACTTCGAAGAATAGGAACCGGAGCTAATAATACAAGATATTAAAGTACTCTCTAACTACTACAACTTGGAATACTTTATATCTACGAAGAAACTTAACTATAGGCAAGCCCGCTAGGCTAAGTTCTTATTATAGTTTAACTTCAAAATTACCTATCGACCTAGCAAGTAGGGCACCAAGCCCGATAGTCTTACCCGCCGCTCTTAAGACATCCCCTCGGATATTAATAACCCGCGACTACAATACTAGGAATAGGTAGTACTAAAGAAAGACAATCTCGATATAGTAACTAATTTCGCTATAAAATGCGAAGGCGATAGTAGATATAAGTTATATTATAATATCGACGTTAAGGACAACGCTAATAAAAAGGAGGGGGGTAAGAATACTATAGCTAAGTAGTATAAAGAGCTAGCTATATAAAGCAATATAGAAGCTAAAGTCGATATAGAATCTAAGTAGTATAAAGAGCTAGCCGTACAAAGCAATATAGAAGCTAAAGTCGATATAGAATCCAAGTAGTATAAAGAGCTAGCTATATAAAGCAATATAGAAGCTAAAGTCGATATAGAATTAGTAATCGATCGGATGTTTAACGAAGCCTACGAGTAGGATAGCATGTCCGCCTTTATGAAAGAAACGGAGTAGAACCTTCGAGAAGGCATAGTATCGCTATAGATAAGAGCTAACAAGGTAGCCCTAAGTAACTATAGGATTGAGTAGAAGCGCCTACAAATCAATAGAAGACTCTACGTACCCGTATACAAGAATCTTCGTATACGAATTATTTAGCGTTTCTACGATAGTCTAGTTACTAGATATCAAGGCATAAATAGAACCCTAGAGCTCATCTTACGCAATAACCTATACTAGCCTAAGATAACTATAGATATCGCGCGCTATCTACGCAACTATAGGGCGTATCGCGGCGCTATCCCTTTACGATTATAGAAACTAGGTACTCTATCCCCGTTACTAACGCCTACCGAACTATAGAAGTATATTACCTTGGATTACATCGTGGATCTCCTACTAAGCTAGAACGAACATCTTAGTAACTAGAAAACCTATAAGCATATTCTAACTATAACTAATTGCCTAACGAAGCAAGTCCGCCTATTACTAACCAACCGATTAGACGCTAAAGATATAGCCTAGCTATTCTTTTACTTTATCCTACTACTACACGGATTACCTAATGTTATATTTAGTAACCGGGGTTCGCAATTCGTTAGTACGTTCTTTAAGCGGCTCTATACTAACCTTAGCGTTATGTAGAACGTTTCTTCCGCATTCTATCTAGAAACTAATAGATAGTCGGAGCGTACTAATTAGACCTTAGAATAGTACTTACGCGTCTTCTACTATTAATAGCAAGACGACTAGTCTATTTGGTTACCGCTCGCCGAGTTCGCTAGAAACAACGTTGCCTTAGCGACTAGCATAACGCCCTTCTTCGCGAATACTAGCCGATATCCCTTTATAGGTTTCAAGGACATCCCTCGACCGTAGGTTACTAAGTAGTAGCTACCTAACCTCGAAGTAGTAGATACGTTCGCTAAGCGTATACGCGACGTTCTCGAGGAATATAGGGCATCGCATACGCTAACGTAGGTTACTAATACGGACAAAGCGAATACTTACCGGATAGTGTCTACTAACTATCTACCTAGAACCCTAGTATAGCTCGACTCGAGGAACCTAAAGACTAACCGCCCTAGTAAGAAGCTAGACAAGAAGTAGCTTAGGCCCTTTACTATTAACAAAGTAGTAGGTCGCCGTTCGTATAAGCTTAACCTACTAGATTCGATGCGGTCGCTCTATCTAGTCTTCTATATAGTTATACTACGCGCTACTACCGACGACCCTCTCCCTAGTTAAGAACTAGTTAACGCCCTACTACTAGTCTTAATTGCGCGAGAAGAAGGTAAAGAACCGGAAGAGGAGTAGGAGTTAGAAAGGATCTATAGCTTAAGGAAAGTAGAAGATAGTAAGATCTAGTACAAGGTACGCTAGAAAGACGGCTCCGAGATAGAGCAAAGATAGGATAACTTCCTTCCTAGCGCGGAAGAGTTAGTAGCCGAATACTATTAGCGATACCTACGTCGACTAAAGCCTACCGCTACGAAGGATTTGCTATTGCTAGCCAAGTAGTATAGACTGTTAGTAATACAAAAGGGCTATGCTTCTCTACCGTAAACCGCTATTGCATTAATGCTAGCCTCTAACCCTAAGAAGACTCGCTACCGAGTAGTTAAGATAGAACCTAGCCCTTGCTCGATGTCGCATAAGCCCGCTAGTAGGACCTAACGTCGCTAGTAAGCTTGTTAAGTACACGGACGGTGAAGGTGCCCGTGCTCCCTACTAGGACTTGGCGTAATAAGGATTATAAGGCATAATATTAAGCATTAGTATAGATACTAGAAGAAAGGCCTATTGTACGTAGTTAAGGCGTTGTAGGAGCTCCTTATTAAGGAGGGGAATACTATTACGGAGTGACGCCTAGGTTAGCTATTAGGGCCTAAGGTATCAAGTCTTAGCGAGGATACTTCCTCGTACGCTTCCTTCTACCTCTAGATAGAACCGTACGATAACTCGTCTTCTATCTAACCCTATCGTCTCGTAATAGAAATAGCTATAAAGACTTAGACTAACTATCTCGAATTATTAGAATTATTCTCCTAAAAGTCGCGCCTAGATCTTCGTAATAAGCTATATATCTTTCTACTATAGAGTTATCCTTTTAGCGTAAATTGCAAGTAGGTTAGCTAACTCGAATATAGTCGTTAATAACGCTTTACTTACTTCCTATAGAGCTTTAATCGAGGTACTCTAAAAGTGTAGGTCGGCTTTATAGTATAGTACTATCTCCCTAACGAGCTACTAGAAAGGAAGCTTGTTTATTAAGAGATCTATACTATTAGTATTTTAATAAAACCGAATCTCCTAGAGGATAACTATACCTTACTTCTACTTAAACTTCTTACTACTAGTATTACTTTTAAAAGCGATACTCTTCCTATATCTTAAGGCCTACTTTATAGGCTATAATTAGCCTTTACGTTATTTCTAAGGACTCTTAGTTAGAAGGCTCCTTATAGGTTTCTTCCGAGGAATCTATGTTTTCTAACTAACGATATTACTAGTACAAATAGGTTATTCGTTAGTTTCTACTATAGCTAAAAAAAATTAGTACTAGTCTAAGACGAAATGTAGACTAACTTACCCTAAGGAAGTCGTAGTTTTGTTATTTATATTAGTATAGATAGAGATAATAATAGTATTCTCGGAAGAGAGAGTAACGACTTACGATCTATTTCTTAGCTATTATCTTAGCGGTTTCTATCGTTAAAGGAACCAAAAAGTCTATCTAGGTCGTCGATAATCGTATCTCTATAGAAAGGCATTTTTCTAGGATATAAAAGGAAGAAAGGGATAGATAAAAGAAGACTAGGTATATATATAGGAAAACGTTATCGTAGTACTATGTATGACTAGCTTATAATAAATAGAAAAATCGACTAGCTATATAGCTAGCTATAGAGCAAAGTCCTACTCTACCTTAGCTATTATATCGTAAGGTTCGTATATTAAAGAGATATACTTAGAAAAGCGTAGTATCTATAGAGAACTCTTTTTCCCTATCGTAGATAGGATTTATAAGATAAGAAGCTAGTAGGGCTATAAGCTATACTTATTCGAGTATAGTATAGGTAAGGTAATAGCTACTTACCTAGAGCCGGCTATATAGCCCTAAGCTCTATATCTCCTAAGGCTAACGAAGTTCCTATTTTCTAGGTTAGCTTATAGTTACTTTACTTATTACTTATCGGTAGTTCCGCTAGTAGATGCTTTCTTTAGAGGTATTGTAATTTCGTAGATACGAAGGCATAGCGCATAATTTAGGGCTACGCTTAGATAATTAGAATATACGCGTTATTATAGTATTATATAAAGATATCGAGGAATTAATAGGAAGATCGGTATAAGCGAAGTAGCGCTATATGTTATATAAAATCTTGCTTACTATAAGTCCTTAATCGAATACTATAGTTCCTCTCGTAAACTCCTTTTTATCGTTATCAATAGAATTTGTTAGAAATAAAGTTAGGGGCGCCGTAAGCTATACTTGTTCGAGTATAGTCTAGGAGAGGTAATAGTAAGTTACCTATAGCTAGCTATATAGCTAGCTAGCGACTATTAGATAGACGAAGAATATACTATTACTATTAACCTCTAGTAAGCTATATTACTTACTCGAGCTTACTACCGAGCTAAGAAATCGTATCTATAAATATATCCTAAGAAAAGGATCGAAGGGCGCGGTATCTATAGCGAACTCTTTTTTACTATTATTAATAGAATTCTTTAGATACGAAGTTAGGGACGCCGTAAGCTATACTTGTTCGAGTATAGTCTAGGTAAGGTAATAGCTACTTACCTATAGCTAGCTATATAGCTAGCCGTTTTTCTAGCTTAACCTCTACTTACTTTACTTAATACTTATCGGTAGTTACGTAGTAGCGCTTTATATCGTAAAAGATTATTCTTAATATACGCTAAAGAACGCGGTATCTATAGCGAGCTCCTTTATACTATCGTTAATAGAATTCGAGAGATAGGAAGCGAGAGGCTCTATACGCTATATTTATTAGAGTTTAGTATAGGTAAGGTAATAACTACTTACTTACTACTAGCCAGGTTTCTAGCTTACCTTCTAGTTACTCGACTTAGTACTTATTAGTAGTTATATAGTAGTACTATATATCGTATAAGATCTTCCTTTATATCTTTTATTATACTCTTCTATCCTTAGCTTTATACTTCTTTTACTTAAATTATAGATACTAAAGGACGACTCTAGGATATATATACCTATGAATCCTAGAGTAAGCTATATCTTAAAAGTACTATCTACCTTCTACTTACTACTAACGTCGTAGGTTAGGATTAGCTTATATATATTAAAGTATATATTAATACCTCTTTTGTACTCTCGTTAATAGAATTCGAGAGATAAGAAGCGAGAGGCGCTATCCGCTATACTTCTTCGAGTATAGTATAGATAGAATAATAACTTCTTACCTATAGCTAGCTATACTATATCTCCTAACCATTTCTCCTTAAAGTCTATTATCTACTAATATAGCTCTTAGTCCTTCTTATGTAATACGATCTTGTATACTATACAATATAGCTCTTTAAATAAGAGTCTAGATATATTCTTAGTATAGAAAGTATAGTAAAGAGTAAAGTAAAAGGTTTATAAACTAATATATATTCTATACGTTAGGTAGATCTTAGTATAGCCTCTATCTACGAGTAAGGCTATATCGCTACCCTTCTTTCTTTATCCCTTAGCGCTACTAAATATATCTATTTAGTAAGTATAGAGATAGAGCAATAGGTATTATATAATATTTAGCTACTACCTCCTAACTATTTCTCCTTAAAGCCTACGAATTACAATTTTTTAGATTAGAAACTAGAGGGGCTATAGGCTATACTTATACAAGTATAGTATAGGTAAGGTAATAGCTACTTACTATAGCTAGCTATATAGACGGCTAGTAACTATAGAATAAATAGAGTATATATAGTAGAGTAGATAGCGTACTTTATTAAAAACTCGTATAGTTAGCTCTTAGGTTAGTATAATAATAAGGATAACTAACTATATATAGATAGCGACTTATATCTAGATATAGTGCCTAGAGCTCGGTATAGATCTAAGTAACTTTACCTAGCTAGCTATAAGGCTAGCTATATTAATTTTATTAACCTTACTATCTATAGATCCTCTTTTTAGGATTCCTATCTAGATTCCCTTAATATCGCTTCCGCTTTCACTTCGAGGGCTTATTATCCTCCTCCTCGTTATTACTAATTAATTAGATAGAAGGGCTAAATCGAGTATCTTCTTCCTTATCCTAGTTCTTACTCTCCTCTTCTTTAATTCTCGCTTCCTCTCTAAGTAAGTTATCTAACGTTATAGTACGAGGATTATTCTTCCCTTAATATTTCTTCTATATAAGAAAATTCCGATTAATTATAATTATCTTAAAGATGGTTAGACTATATATTCGATTATATTAGTACTAATACTACCTAATACTAAACGAGTACTCTATTCCGATTCCTATCCTAGGAATTACTAGAATGTCTCGAGCGATTATAGCAATTATTAGATAACTCTCGGCGATTCGAGACTATATCCCTAATATATTATCCTCTAAGAAATTGTTTATAAGATAGGATAAATCTAATTCTCGTTAGCTTATAGCTTAGGATAATAACTATACTAATAGTAGTACTTACTTTACCTTCGATATATCTCGAGTTCGTCTAGAGCTCCCCTTGCCTCGATCTTATCCTATTTAGGGGCCTAGGTACTAAATATAAACGACGTTCGCGATTTCTTAACCTTCTTCTATAGTTACTATCCCTTAGCTCTATATACTATATAATTAGAGTAGCTAGCGAAGGAGAGTACCTATACGTAGTACTAGCTACGAACCTAGAGGCGACGACGTCGTCGATAGAGCTAAATCTCTCCTACCCGCCGGCGCTACCTAGGAAGGTAGTACAAGGCGCCTAGGTAAAAGGAGTCTAGCTCTAAGGCGACTAGCTATTTAGAAAACTGTCTAGACTACCTATCGAGCCTAGCGTAGCTACAACTAGTATAAGAACTAATACCGAGTCGATAGGCTAACCTTTCTAGGGAGGGAATCTACCCTAGGGATAAGGACCTAGAGTAGTAACCTAGGACTAATTATCCCGAAGAGAAGGAAGGAATAACTAAAGAGGAGGTTTCAATAACTACTTAAAGGAGGAGGGAATATAGAGGATAAAGCACTTAGTAACCCTATAGATCTATAGCCCTTAGGGGAGTATAGCCCTAGACTTGTCCCCTAGGCCCTAGCTTCCCCCTAGGGGCACTAATTCAGTTCTAAAGGCTAGGTATCTAATATAAACTACTCCTTATACCGTATATAAGGCAGCCTACAAAGAATACCTAAGTATAGAAACCAATATAGGAAACCCAAATTCTAGTAGTATAGGTTATATAACTAGATACTAAGTAAGGGTAGAGATAGTTTATAGCTTAGTAGAGAGCTAATATAGAAGTTAACTAGAAAGTAGGAGGAATAGTAATAACCCGTATTTAAAGGGGAGGGAGGAAGGGGAGGAAAGGGATAGGGGTACTACCCTATTCCCTAAACTAGATTTCCCTCCTACCTAGTTTAAAGCTACAAAGGAACGAGTTAACAAAGGATACTAAATTAGAGGATATAGACACGATCTAGTTAAGGAGATAGAGATATAGGGAACCTCTTAAAGTTCAAAGGACTAGTACAAACAAGGGTAGGGCTTAGTATCCCTAACGGTATAATAGAGCGTAGAGGTTTTTAACGCTATACAAGACTAGTAGGGGCTTTAAGGAAGCTAGGAAGGTAGAGTAAAGGGCTTTTTCCCTCCTAAAGAATACTAGAGATAGCTACTTGTCTATAGGTTAGAATAGTATAGCAATATGAAATCTATCTATCTATATAATTAGAGTATTCCTTAATAAGCTCCTTTAATACTAACTAGTAGTATCCTTCCTATTTTAGTTCGTCCTTCTACTCGTCCTATTACTAGAATTTAGTCTTCTATGTTAGATAAAGGAGGACTACGATACTATAGATATCGCTAAAGATCTCGAAAGTAGCCGAATAATATTTATTAAGCTTTTATTCTAATACTATAAGTACCTTCGTTATAGTAACCTTCTAGATAATACGCTTTTTACTTAGCTTCCTTATAGATCGATCTAGTTTGTTAAAGAGCTAGTTATAATATCCGAATACCTAATAGATCGTTCGTCCTTAGGTCCTATCTATTATGTTTATAATAATAGTATATAGCCTTATAATCGAAATAAGATATTCGGCCTATCTCTACTCTACCTCGATTAAGGCTAGCTATTCGATACCTTAATTAATATAGTACTAGTCTACTATATAGTATAGTTTACATATTCGGACTAGTATATAAAACTACGAGTCGAATCTAGTCTTAACGTCCTAGGTTAATCGAAGTAGTCGTTTCGGAGGCTAGGATTACTATTTCTTATTCTAAGCGATACTTTTACTATTAATCTAAGGCTTATCTATAAGGTTTGTCTAGATAAGTACGAACGCGTACTATTGCTACGAGCTAGAGTTACTATAGATTACTATCTAGCGGATCTAGATTAGTTAGTTAAGAAAACTAGTAGCTAACTATATAGCTAGCTATAAGTACTAGCGGTACTTACTTTGTAAATAACTATAGTAAGACTCTATTCCTTAAAAGCTTTTATAGCCGCCTTTAAAGTACTTAGCTTATTCTATACTTTCTTTTTATCTAATATCTTCTACTACTCGTCGTTCTAAGGTACTAGCTTCAATTTCGTAAATAGTACCTAGATAGCGGTTTATACTATATAGGCTAGATAGGGAAACTTCTTAGGAGAGGGAATTATTACTCTCGCGTTAAATAGTAGATCTATATCTATCGACTCTATCGCAAGACTAGTCGGGTCCTTAGACCTAGAATCGTTCTTATATTCCTTATTAGTATCCTCTAATAGTCTCATAGATAGTATTATTTGTATTGCGATAGTTTAACTAAGTTTCTTAACTAATTATCGTCTAAAATTAGTATTAGTATAAAATAGCTACTAGGAGGGCTATCTATAAGTTTTTATAGAGCGTTTTATTATTACTTATATTATCTATCGTAATAGTAATTAGCTTAATATAAACCCTAACTTACTCTAGCGCTTTTTAGACTAAACCTACTATATTCGCTCTAGAGTAGGTTTCTATAATTTTAGGAAATCCGATTATTAACTCCTAGTATTTCTATTACTTATCGATGTATTTCTATTACTTATCGATAAAGTAAAGTATAATATAGAGGAAGAATACCTACATCGTCCTATTTAACTAGCTATTAATTGCGATCGCTACTCGGTTAGCTAGCGCTACTAGATCCTTAATCTCTTTAATAGCGCTCTCTATATTTTATACGAAATTACTACGTTAAGTACTTACTAAGAGAAATAGGAATAGATTATTAGTAAGGTAGTAGTATAGTTTTGAGACCGATTCCCTTTCGAAGAAGTCTTCTAGAAGTCTATTAACGATAATTATATCGTTTACTACTCAATAGAAATCCTCGAGACTATACTCGCTAGTATTAACTATACGTATATCCTTCTTTCCTTACTATAATATTATTAGACTTATTTATTATATCCTAAGTAGCTAGCGTATAGCTAGCGTATAGCCGGCTATATAGCTAGCTATAGGGAAGTACTCTTACCTTAGTCCGAAATTCGGTATCTATCTCCTCTTATTAATTCCCCTATACTAAACGATACTTTTAAGTCTTTAAATACTTCGTAGTAGTAATATTACTATTCCTAATTAATAGAGGCTTTTAACTAGCCTATAGAAATTACATATTACTACTAGCTAACCCTTAAGCCTATCGAGTATAGTAACTATCCTATATATAGCTCCTTTAGTTAAATACTTCTAGATAAAACTATTCCTACCTTTACTTCCCTAATTAATAGGAAACTTCTAGATATTCTATAGCCTCTAAAGTGAGGAGTAACTAGAGCTTTTTACTATATTCTACTAGGTCTCTTAGACTTATTAACAAAAAGGTTCGTAATATTCCTTCTTCTAGATTCAAATATTATCCCATTTATCGAAGATAGCTAGATTAATAACTAATAGGGCCCTTAATTGAGTATTCTTAGGAGAGAAGAGATTTCGTTAGACTATCGATACTAAAGATTAACGAGAACGTTAACTATCTCTACTAAAGGACTAAGCCTCTACTAGACTACTTCTTATTCGAATAGTCGATAGTAAGGTATTATTTCGTCTTCCTAGAGGACTTTAGATAGATAGACTTAAAGCTCTATTGTTTCCTCGTTATCCTTAAGATCTAGTCTATACTCCTAATAACTATCTAGAGCGTAATTACGACCTTATTATTCGTAGGCTTAGTAATAAACGAGTATTTAGGATAGTAGGAATATTAAGGAGGTTAGTATTTAGAGACATAGTAGCTTATAGATATAGTAAAATAGCGACTTAGATAGTAATCTTAGGATTAATAACCGAGAGTCCTAAGGAGCTTTAATAGTTAGATAGATTACTATTAAAGTAAGAAAGAAAGTTAAAAAGATCTAAACTATAGTATAAATTTATAGATAGCTAGGCTAGTAAGAAGAATAGAAATTCTAGGATATATAGTTATATACTTGTAATCTTTATTTTAGTAGTTATATAAACTACTATACGAGCT
>LFZO01000442.1:0-34737 GCA_001578225.1 Pseudocercospora musae
ATTTGAAGCACTACATTATCCTATAGTTGCTTCTATGTACCTCTATTTCTAATCTTTCAAAGTCCTAGAATAGCCCTTAGTCTAATACTATGTTAGCTTGCTCTACGCTCCCTACCTAGATAATTAGGGAGGACTACTTCTTAGTCTCTTCGATTTTCCTTTTAATCTATGCTACCTTTATAATCTTTAGGCCTAGGTATGTAGCTTGGTTTTGTCTCTATAGGTTCCCGATATCCTATTCTTCCTTAAATCTCCTTATTATACTATAGGCTATAATTATGAACTACTATTAGGAGACCTTTATAGTTTTCCCTATCTTGGTTGTCTATTCTTTTTATGTTTCTAGCTTCTTTTTGTCCTACTCCTAGGCTATAAATAGCTTAATTACCCCTTTCCCTTCGTTCCTAGCCCTAATAACCTCCTTGACTATAATTCTTTCTATAATCTCTTTCCTTAAGAGTCCTTAGATCTCCTCTTACTCTTGTAGATCTATAATGTAGACTCTAACTACTATCTTCGGGGGTTTTGGCGCCTCCTAACTAGCTACTACTACCTAGGTACGGTAGTTTAGGCTTGTCTCTTGTTATTTCTTTGTAATCTTTACTACGACTATATTAGCTACCTTCGTAATCATGTAGCTTGCCTAGTTGTAGATTGCTTTTAGTCCTCTAAGGAGTTCTAAGATTATTATCTTATATGCCCTCTTAGGGGTTTTCCTATCTTCCGCCCTTAGTACCTCCTCCGCCTTAGTACATAGTGCTTTCTATTCGTCCTCCCCCCCTTCCTAACTGTTTTCCCTTCGTCTCTAATTGTTCGCTACTATCTCTTTTTTTAGGGCTAGGTATATAGTAACGTATAGAATATACGCCTAACTAATAACATAGTAGGTAGTAGAACTAACAAGTGCCTCCTAAAAGGATTACGTAGCGCGCTAAGTTAAAAAGGCTATACGAGTTACGTACGTCTAGTATACGCCCCTAGCGTACGCCGCTTAGTATACTTAGGGCTTAGTAAGAGACCTTACCTTATCGAGGTCCTTATACGTTCTTAGGAATACGCTAGACCTACCTAGTAACGTTACTAGTAGCAAATATAAAAATTCTACTATATAGTAATAAAGAGTTTTTATATAGTAACTAGCTATACAAAGTAGTAACGTATATAAAGTATATTTAAAGTACTAGAGACGTAAGGGAATACGTAGATAGGATAGCTTAACGAGGAGTTAGGTTTGTATATAGCTAGGGATAGCTATACTAGGAGAAAGGGGATAATTATAAGGACCTCGATAAGGTAAGGTCTCTTACTAAGCCCTAAGTATACTAAGCGGCGCGCGCTAGGGGCGTACGCTAGACGTACGTAACTCGCATAGCCTTTTTAACCTAGCGCTCTACGTAATCCTTTTAGGAGGCACTTGTTAGTTCTACTACCTACTATATTATCGGTTAGGTAGGTATTCTATACGTTACTATATACCTAGCCCTTAATAGATATATTATACTCTAGCTCTTTATCTATACTAGTTACGCTCTTACTAACTATCTACGCTATATTTGTATTACCTATATTGCTTATAGTATCTATAAAGTCTATTAGATTACTACTATTCGGTTACTTAATAACCTTATAAGGATTAGAAAATAGACTATTACTAATATATATATAGAAGATTAGTTATTCTATAAGAAAGCGATTATATAAAAGAGCTAGAAGTTATTATATAAAAGAGCTAGTAGTAAGGTAGAAGATATATAGTAGAGTTAGATAAGGATATTTATTAGTAGAAATCCCTACAAATACTATCTACTAGATACTCATCGAGTAGTCCGTAGAGCTACGCATAGCGCTATTGAGTTAGCGCTATATTGCGTTGAAAACACCTGCCAAGATGGTTAGCCGGCAAAGGGATGCCGCCGTGATTATGCAACCGTCCTATTCATTAGCAAAGCCTCCCAGCTGTAGCCGAAAGCCTAGATTCGCAAGCTGAGTATCCAGCGGTCTGAAGCAACCGTTTCTGCCGTTGCAACGTGCAGTTTTGGCAAGACCTGCGGGACAGAGTACCTTCTGCGATAGTTAGCGACAAGGACAGCGGTGGACAGGGTGGATAAGCTATGTATGTCGATGTGGGACTTGATTAGAGTGCACATCACTTTTCCGGCGTCGCCTAAAGCCGTTAAAGCAGACTTCACAGATCAGCAGGCCATAGAAATTTGATGGCATCATCAGTACTGATCTGTGCAGGGAGTCAGATAGTGCATCGGAATTCAGAAGCCACCGAAGGACAACGCTGAATCGCGCCCCTTGTCGACGTTGATACAGCTCACAGCTCGAAACTCGAGATTCCTGCTTCCTGCATCTCCATGAGGAAGTGGGTGCTGTAGTTCATGCGCGAACCTCGTGTGAGAGGGTGTGTAGATGAGTGAGATCACGGTGAAATCCGTGTGCTTGCATCAGTGCAAGTGGTGGTACTGCGATGGCCTGGGCGATGAGTCCTGCATCTGAAAGCTTGATTCACTTCATGCATGATTAGGTTCTGTTAGCGTGCGTTAGGCGATCCGAAAATACTCTTTTGGAAGGGCTGACAGGGCACTGCTTTTCTACATCGACCACACCATCATGAGCAGTGCAGGCGAGTAGCGGTCCGCTCGAACAGACTCCACCATGTGGTTACCAGAGTCGCATGGCCATGGAGCCGCCGCGCCGCGGCTCGTGCAGGGCAGAAAAGGCAGACCTAGATATAATGTTGAACGCCTCGCATCAACAGATGATCACTTCCCGTTCCTCAAGACAACGGTCCTTCCATTCGTTCTGTTGGATTTGGTGCACCAACGGATTGTCACCACTAACTTTCAATCTTCTCGTTCTCTTGTACAGTTCACAATATGCCATCGTTTTTCAACAGCGTGGTGGCCCTTGGCTTGGCTGCCACTTCGACTCTCGTTGAAGCATCGCCTCAGCGAGGTGGCCCTCCTCAAGGCTCACATGGCGGTCGGCCTCTCGGCATGCCAAACTGGCGCGGTCAAGGCAAGAATGCTGGCAGTCCATCATATCCTTGGATATTCGAAAATTCTCTTCCCATTCCTGCAGTTGCTCAGCCATCTTTCACAGAAACGATCAATGGTCGAACAATACAATACTACGAGACCACGATCGAACCCTTTCAGCAACAGGTCTATCCTAACCTGGGTAAGGCAAACCTAGTCGGATACAACGGAACTGCTCCTGGAGCCACATTCATGATCCCGAGGGGTACAGAAACCATCATTCGATACTACAACAAGGGAACACAGTCTGCGTCGGTCCACCTTCACGGCTCATACACACACTCTGTCTGGGACGGATGGGCATTCGATGAGATTCAACCGGGTCAATACAAAGATTACTATTATCCCAATACTGAGTCTGCGCGACCAATGTGGTATCACGACCACGCGCATGGACACACCGCTGCAGATGCATACTATGGCCAAGCTGGTTGCTACATCGTCACCGATCCTGCTGAGGATGCTCTGGGACTCCCAAGTGGCAGATATGATATTCCACTTGCTGTAACAGACAAGGCGTATACGGAGACCGGTGACCTTCAGAACCCCAACAGCAACAAGATTAACTTCTTTGGAGATATCATCGAGGTCAATGGTCAGCCTTGGCCATACCTAAATGTTGAGCCTCGTAAGTATCGCTTCCGGCTCTTCGATATGGCTCTCAGTCGTGCTTTCGACTTCTACCTTGTCGATCAGAACAACAACAACATACAATTCCAGGTCATTGGTTCGGACTCAGGCCTGTTCGCTTCTCCAGTCGATACTAAAGATGTTGTTGTGTCGATGGGAGAGCGCTACGAAATTGTCGTTGACTTCTCTGGATTCAAGGGCCAGAACGTCACGCTCATGAACGGTCAGCAAATCGCTCAGATCAACGAATTCCAGAACACCGATAAGGTCATGCGATTCGTTGTCGGCAACGATGTCTCTGATAGCTCAAACAACGGCGCTGTCCCATCTTCTCTGAACACGGCTATCCAATGGCCAACGCACAAGGATACTGTTGATAAAACATTCAACTTCCAGATGGGTGGTGCAAATCTCTGGACCGTCAACGGTGTTGACTTTAGCGACCCGAACTCCCGAGTGCTCGCTCGACCACCTCAGGGCACTGTGGAGCGATGGCAATTTCGCCACACTGGTGGACTTGCAGTGCATCCTGTCCACTTGCACCTTGTGAATATGCAAGTCCTTTCCCGAACTGGTGGTGCTCGGGGCCTTATGCCTTACGAGGCTGCTGGACTGAAGGATGTGGTCATGCTTGCTCCGGGAGAGATTGTCGATGTACTTGCCATGTACGGTCCCTGGAATGGCGTGTACATGTTCCACTGCCACAACCTCGTCCACGAAGATAATGTAATGATGGCGGCATTCAATGCTACCGTCCTTTCCGATCTTGGCTACGAGTTCAATAGCACACAAGGCTTCGGCGACCCGAGCGACACACGCTTCGTCGCAAAGGCATACGATGCCTCAGCATACGATGATGCGGCTTTGCACAGCGCCGTTTCGTCCCTCGCAGCCCTCAATGCTTACGCTCCTGCATCGGCACTAATGTCAGCCGAGTCAGCGTACTGGGCCACTGCAGGCTCAAGCGCGCTAGTAACAGCCAATGCTTTCGTGGCTACAGCCACATTCGCACCTACAGAGACCGCAGCGGCTACGAGCTCTGGTGTTGGTTTTGTTGCTCATACCGTAGAGGCCACCAGCACAGCCCTTTTCGGCCGAGCGACTGGACTTGCGCAGCCATTCAGAGCTTAAAGTCTGGTCCTATCCACTCCTTGAGCGCGACGTTCCTGCGACAGCAAGGCTTCAGCAGCCGCTTATAGATTTCGTATGGTCATGAGCATGTATAAAGCATTGGGTCGGAGTTCTACCATCAAAAGATGTGATATTTCTGGGCGGAAGGGTCCTGTTCATCCGAGGCTTTGACGATATGATATTAATTTTTTGCACTCCTGCTGTATATACCCGCCTTAAAAGGGTGGCAGTGACGATTGCGCCCTTCTAATTTTTCATTATCGTTCCATTTTACCCAGTGCCATGTGCCTTTTGCGGCGTTTCTCACGGACTTTCAGATGCATGAAATTGTGACCTTCGCTCAGCCACGGATCAAACGGTACAGTGTCAAGCGCAAGAACACATTTGTTCGTGTGTGATGTGGTCATGATTTCTGTGTCTATGCAAGTGAAAAGCGCTGAGAGATCAGAGGTGGTCAAGAAAACGAAAGAAATACTGGGGGCGCAAAAAGCCACGTGATTGAGCGACAGGCCGAAAGCTTCAATGGACGTCTACATTGCTGAGACAGGAGTTTTGTGCTTCGCAATTATCAACGTTGCGAAACCATCACTGATGGGCAAGCGCTCTCACGCGGATATGGAAGGCAAGAATGGTGCCAGCGCCTCATCGCCTTTCATGGCAATGTTCGAGCAGTTCAAAAGCGAGCTAGACGAGCACCACGATCGGCGAGAACGCATTATCAAGGCTTCAAGAGACATCACCGCTGCGTCAAAAAAGATGTGAGAGGCCAAGCAATCATGTCAATTCTCAAGCTAACCTTTGTCAGCATTTTCGCGCTACAAAGGTATGGTTGGCCCGAGCAGTTTGAACGATCACTCGACATCCTGACGATTGACAGAGTGCGAACGCTTGGCGACCCAATACCACCCAATCTCGTCAAGAACAACCATCAATATTATGATACCATATTCACTCAATTCTCCTCAGTCAGCGGTGATCTGCAAGGCCTCAATGCTCATCGTTATGCTCGACAGATCAGTGGCGGATGCCAAGAGTGGATGGAAGCCGTTTCATTCGAATACTACTTGACCAAGGCAAGCATACTTGGCTTCGAAGACGCCGCCATATTACTTCAGAAAAACTCTGAAGCGCGTGGTATCGAGCTCAGTCCGGAGGACTACGTTCTGGGTATCTTCGACATGACAGGAGAGCTCATGCGATTTGGGATCACCAGCATGGCTACTCGTGGCGCATTGCCAGGACTCTCCCAAGGACCGAATTTTGGCGGGCCAAAAAATGTACTCGATGACATGCGCGCCCTTCGCTCCGCACTCGAGGCCTTGAACGCCGGCCATGGTCCATTTGCTAAGGATGTCGACAAAAAGATGGATGTCATGAGAAGCTCGGTGGAGAAAGTTGAAAAGTCCTTGTATGTGGCGACAACGCAGATCGATCTGCCTCCTGGAAACTTTTGCTAACCAAATGTCTGAGATAGATATGGACTGGTTGTCCGAGGAGCGGAGCGTCCGAAGGGATGGAACCCAGATACAGAGACCACAAGCAGGGCTATTGAAGTCGACAGTTGACCAGTCAGCAGTGGGAATTGGTTTATGAAGCCAAACATTGACTTCTACTAAGCATAGTTGCACGTGGCATGCTTTGGGTGGCTGACAGCAAGTAGATGGATTCGGTTCCACATAGCTGACTATCCAACTATACAAAAGGGTCGGGAGTGCGGAGGACTCTACCTACCCAATACCTAACAAATTGTTAGCGATTAGAGAGCAATGTTCTCTGCTGTTTCTATTACTCTTTCTACGCTAAACCCAGTATATAGATTATTACAAATTTGACAATATAGACCTCTTCAAGGTACTACTCCAGTAGGGTGCTTGCCCGCGGGGCTGTTCCCGACCCCTTTGATAGGAGGGTTTGAGTGAGCGGTGTGCATGTAAGCGATGGTGTCCAAGTGGACGCAGTTGCATGTTGGACACTTGACGGTGGCAGGACGGGGAAGGATGACTGACGTGCTGCCTGCCGGCGACGCATTTGCTGGCTGTTGCAGCGGTGAATATGGAGAAAGACACTCCAAAGATCGTGAGCCGAGCAGGAAGGCAAGGTACCTGAGCTATGGTTGGTTTGTCTCTGCGGTGAGATAGCATGTAGACTGCTGTGATGGGTGTGAGCTCTTGTCAGGCTCTCCTGCCTCGGAAGCATAGTCTCGCGCGCTTGCCTGCCCTCGACGTGTCGGTGTAGAGAGTTCAAGTCAGGCGCGGGGGAATGGAATCCCGAGAGAGCAAGAGCGGAGGGATCAAGTTGGAAGGAGCGCCCACCACCACACAAGCCACTCAGGTCCAAGTGCAAGGCGTTCATCATCGTATGATAACTTCAATGCTTACTTAGCAGTCGAGTAAGCATCCATGGATTGTGTGGCTCACGAACGCACATATGCCACGAGACCAGTCCTGGTATGTACACCGTATCCGTCGTTTCTTCGCATCTGCAAACGCGCCACAACGTCTGTCTTACGCTCAACCAATCTCCATAAGCATCGCTGCTTTCATGCACCAACCGACCGAAATTCCACTTCCAGCACTTCTGGCTCACTTGATGTTTCTGCCGTCGACACATTCATCGACGTTGGAATCCGCATTGGACGGGTGCACTTTGATATACGCTTCGCCCCCTCCGTTCAGTACAGGTCGCCATACGCCCTGGAATCGTCAGATTCGAAAGTCTTTCAGATATGAATGCTGTGACGCAAGGCCGGGCATACCATGCCATAAGAATCGGGCGCTTTTCTGCAGCCTCTGCCTCCCCCGCCAACAATGAGATTCCCTGGTCTGTAGCTTGCATCTGCTTCCATTCGCTTCATCACTGAGGAATGAATGTGACAATCGTGAGACATGTCTCTGGTCTCTCCGCGTGGCAGCGGCCAAGATATTGCTTTCCACGATCCTGTCCATGAATTAGCGCAATGCGAGCACATCTCAGAGTCGACGTGCCATCTTGCTGAAGATCCATTCTTCGGAAGGGCATGAATTCCATCAACCGCCAAGCGCATACGGCCAGACGGCTGAGTCCACCGCCGAATGTGAGAGAATCATGAACTCTTCCCTTGGCCGCTAATCTGTGCATTTCCTCGTGCCACGTTGCCGACTGCACTTTGCTTCGGGACACATCTGACTCATGCACTGCCTGTCCCTCCACCTTGAGCTGTGGAGTGTCCTTCGGCTGCATATCGGGGTTCGGTTCTGGATCTTCCGTAAACAAGTTCGATGTTTGTACTTTCTCCTCATCGAAGGGCATACCAGCTTTGCGCGCTTCTCGGACCATCCAGCTGAGTGCAATGTCACTGATTGGTCTTTCTTCATTCTCGTCCAAAGTCCAACCGCCTCCAATATCGCCTACCGTGGATGTTGACTTAGCACACAGGTTACGCTTTTGCCAATCTCGTCAAAAGTGCTTACCGTGTTGTCCAGCAAACCAGAGCTCGAGGATATCCTGCCGCTCATCGTATTCTTCGCCATCACTGTCGTCATCCCTAGGATTATGTCGAACGACATCTCCCGAGTTTACTGAAAGACTTGACGAGGCTGGCCCGAGATCAATAGCCAGACGCCGGCGTCGTTTCGCGCGGAAGTGCGGCTGAGACAATGTCTTTCGCACCGATTTCCTTTTTGTGAGCTTCTCCTTTTCTTGAGGAATCTGGCGGTACCATTGCTCCAAGTGGTGGTGGGACGGATGTGTTTGGCGTCTTTCGGAAAGGAGGTCCTGGCGAAATCTGCAGCCGGTGCTTGTCAGAAAGGTCGGATGTTATGGTCACTGCGGTTTGGCACTACTTAGCGCGTCGCTCGTCTATCGAGACCGCGTGTCTTATGACCCGTGCCGATGTCTTTGCCGTATACCTGAAGACTGGTCAATGCATTTGCAGTATGCCTTCGGGAAGAAACAACTTGCGGGAATCGTGTTCTTGTCATCCAAGCCGACTCGAACTGCGGTACACTGTTGACACACTGAGTAACTTAGCAACGACTCTCAAACCGACATTGATTGACGTAGCCTACATCGAATAAACCGAGAAATTCGATCCGAACCACGGGTCTGCTGAACGTTTGGCGAAAATTCTGCATGAAGTCGAATGTCTTCTGCTTGTCCTCTCTCTCTGCTGCAGTATCCTCGGTTCTCATTTGCCTGTTTGACTGTAAACATCCCGGGTTTGAAACAAGATGCGGGTGGGGAAATACCATTTCGAAAAAGTCTTCCAAGCTGATACACAACGTCAGTTGGTTCTCCAGTGACAAAGGGATCACATACCAAATCTCATCATCTCTTCATTGCCAGCGCTAAGCAGACCTACATAGTCGAGCATTTGTGCAAGGAAGCGGGCGGTGTAGGCACCTCGAGAGAACCCAAAGAAGTAAATCGCATCGCCATCGTTGTAGAACCGCATTAAGAAGCGATAGCCAGCCATCACATGCTCTCCGAAGCTTGTACCAATGGCTTGATCTTTGGCCTTACTATACCATGACTTGACGCGGCCATATGTACTCTTGCGGGAGAGAGACGACGTCTCGACATAGGTGCCAATGCCTGGCTGGTAATAGTGGTCTTGGACAGCTGTTAGTCGATCGAAATCTCCGAATAATATCTGCCTACATTGAGTTGGATCATTCCGGTCAAGAAGTCCGTAGATTTTGATGACTGGCAGAAGTCAATAAAGTCGTACTGCGCAACGGAGACTTGAGCATGTTATCACTGTTGGAATCCGCTTGGCTGCCCTGGAATTTGTTCCCTTGAAGCATTTAGCCCGGGCGTAGTGTCATGTTCAGTGTTTTGCTTCATACCTGTGCCATCAAAGCAAAGTATGAGAGATTTGCGCCTTCGTTCTTGAGTCGCGGCTCGTATGCCTTCCGCCATGTCGAGACTTTGCTACGCTGTGGAGGATTGCGGATAAGAAAGTATCAATTCGTAGACGGGTGAGAGGAAGAAATAAAGCTATCAGTCAGTACCAGCAGCTACGCTTCTGCGTACGGTCCTGTTCCCTCTCGCGGGACTACTGGGATTCTCAAGCGGCTTGGAATTGCCCGCAGATATTGCTTTCGCAGAAGACCGGACGTCAATTCCGTGAAAGATAGCGGATGATAGTCAAACACACATAGCACTCTGACCACCAACTGTAGCTGGCTCGCACGATTGGTGCTTGTGGGGGCACTGCATGTCCATGTAGCAACCACTGCATCTGGCATTCAATTTCTGGTCACCCAGCTCTTTTGTGCTTCTGACGCCTCTGCCGCTCTTCTAGGACCTCAAGTTCTCAACATTGGCACAGTAAATGTCGAGGCATGTTGGAAATGCCGTCGAAAGGAACAGATGCTGTTGATGTATTATCGGTTCGCAAATAAGTCGAATATCTGGAGAAGCTCCAGCTAATGCTCGATCGAGGTAATGCAGAATGCCTTTCTCGCCAACGGACACCCTGAAGGGGAGCTGATCGACGCGTGGGAATGCAAGCAGACGACGAATGGCTGGGATGGCTTTACGGTCCGTTTCGTGGCGCAGAGCTCGCGACCATGGCATGGCATGGTCCTCCGTCTTCCGCACAAGCCAAGCCTATCCCATTGATGTCCAAAAGTTCTTTTCGATGCCGGTTTGAAGGTTTGGAGGCTTGCAACGTCTGCGGGAAGACTATGAACAGACCAGTTTCTGCTCGAGGCGCGTTACTGTGCAGCCAAAATAGAACTACCCGGTGTTGTGAATTGATGGTACAGACCGAGACATTCGTGAATTGCCTACTAAATTGCATAAACTATAGAAGGTGGCTAACTAGTCAACCTTTATATGTTCTTGTTAGTAACCCTAAGTTAGTCTATAATAGGCTAAATAAGTCTATAATAGTAACCCTAAATTAGTACTATTAAAGGCTACCTATTATCGGTCCTCCCCTATTACCTTAGTATACTAACTAATATATAATACTCCCCTTTAGTTAGTTAGTTAATAGTTACTTATAAGTTTACTAATTACCCTTTACTTTAGTAGCTTTATATACTATATGTACTTAGCTTATACCTTAATAAAGGTTATAAGCTCCTTTAGCTTAACTCTAGTTAGTTCCTAACCTTAGATTAGTATCCTTATTATCCTTAGATTAGTCATGACTCATTTCTTTACTTCCTTTAGACTCTTATAGCCTATTAGCTTGCTTAACTAAGTTAGATTATTCCTATACTTTCCTTTACTTCTTTAAGTAGTTACATGTTTACTAAATAGCTTAAGTATAGACACCTTATATCCTTAACCTTAGTGCTTATAAGTTCTTTAACCTTTAAGGCTAAACTTGACTTTCTTCTTTCTATACTAACTCTAGCAATATTAAGCAATTTGCTTGTTATTTAGACTAGGTTATATCTCTTCTAACTCTTTAAAAATTCCTACAAAGGTAAGCTAAATGTTAGCTATTATAGGGATCCTTGCTAATTATGATAGGATTTATTATAGCTACTATAAACATAACTAATAGTTAGCTCTAGGCTATAGTTAATACTACTTTTATCTCTAGATTTTACTTAAGCAAGGTTAACCTTAACTAGTATTAATAGATACTTAAAGCCTAGAAGGCTAGAACCGTAGTAATAGTATTAGTTAGCCTATAAAGCTATCTTCTTAGTAGATAGGCTTCTTTAACAACACTACTAGTAATCCAATTCCTTTAGTCTAGTATCCTAGATTCAATAGCTAGGGTTCTATTAACATAAGTAGCTATATTAACTATCTACTTAGCCTTTTAGCTAAAGTAAGTACTAGTATTGTATAGTAGACTCCTCCTTACTAGTACTATACAAATAATATATAAGATAAGGTATTTATTAGATATAATAAGATCTAGCGTACAAATATAGCTAGTAATACTTTCTTTTATAATACCTATATTAATAATAGATAGGGACTTTAGTATAGTCGTTATAGTACTTCTAGATACTAGTCAACTCCCCGTTCTTAGTTAGCTCGCTTAAGGGCTAATTCGGTTAGGTCTTAAGGCTTAAGTAGTATACTAGGACCGAATATAGTTATTATTAATCGAGCTTAGGAGATCTTTGTTAGTAGAGATAGTTTATAGCGTAGGCAGATTATTATTAACTTTAACTATTTATTAAGGGATAGTAATAGTAAAGTAATAGAGACTACATATTATACTATTAGGCGTATTGAATCCGATTTTTACTAGAGGTTTACTAATAGTTCTACTTTTAGAGGTAGTAGATACTACTATCCTTAATTATAGTTAGTTAGTTTAGTTGTATTAGAGAAGATCTAAAAACTATACTAGGCTTAGTTTATTTCCTAGCATTTTAGTTTAGAGCCTAGGTTGTTAAATAATACCTAGGCTAAAAAGCTCTATACTTAGTTTTAAGATTAATTTTAATAAAATGTAAATAAATGTATTAAGTTTGTCTTCTAGTTCTAGAACAAATGAAATTCTAAAAGAATAACTTAGAGAATCCTACTTTGTAGGATTTAGTTATTTAACCTTAGCTTTATTAAGTAGTTAGCTATTTAATAGTAGGTATTAATATATTTGACCTTAATGTTACCCTTATTAAACTATTCCCTATAGTAGTGATTTCTTAGATTAGTATACGGTATGCCTACTTCTCCCTAAATTTGTATAGTTTTCTATAAGGTAGATTACTAACTAGTTATTAACATTAATTATTATATACTTTATTAAGAGACTAGTAAATCTCTTGATTTTATCTAAAAGATTCCTAAGCTATCTAAGCTCCCTTACTACTTTATTTAGAGAAACATATTTAGCCTTAGTACTTAACTAGACATCCTCCTTCTAAAGCTATAATCTCTAGATAACTAGTACTCTAGATATAAGTACTAGGAATCTTGAAACTGATTTAGCTATGCCTAGGTTAGTAGCAAAATTAGTATTAGAGTAGATCTATATAAAAGCTTTAAGACATATCTCTAATCCTAACTTAGTAGTACTACCCTTCTTGAATACTAGGCACTTTTTAGGTATTCTAGCAATATACTTCTAGATATGCTTAGCTATATTAACATGTCTAAGTCTAGGATTTGAAAGAAACCTAGCAAGGTAGTTTATAGATATAGTAATGTCTAGCCTTATCTAATTTAAAAGCTATTAGAGTCCTCTAATGAATTCATTAAAGAGTTTATAGTCTACTACTATACATTCTCTATTAAATGCATATAGTAGCTTGTTAAGTAGATACTTAATAGACTTACACTTATTAAGTCTATACTTCTTTTAACTTTAGTTTCTTAAGGGCATAATGCTTCTAAGATACCTTTAGGAAGTTCTAGTCTTCTTAGATTTTAAGATTAAGGAATAGGTTAGTCTTAATAATCTTAATAATGTACTTCTTTCTTAGACTATTAATAAGCTTATTAATGTCCTTCTAGTTTCTTCTAAAGATTTAGAAATTATTAACATAAAGGAGAACTATAATTCCTTTTCTAATAAAGAGATAGCTATCACTTTTTGTTACCTTAAGTCTAAGGCTTCTTAAAGTATCTATAGTATTATAGTGCTATAGGGATGCTAATTGTTTTATCCTATAAAGTCCTTTTCTAACTTTAACGTATAGGAATTCTTCTAGATTCTTTCTAATAAGGTATGAACCCTCTAGGGCTAATATAAAGTTTAGCTTATCTATTTTAGGTTTAAGAAATACAGTCTAAACGTCTACTTAGTATCTTTTTAACCTTAAGGCTACTACTAGTCCTAGGTAGAACCTACTAGTTATAGCCCTTAGTATTAGTATAAAAGTATACTTATAATTAATATCCTTTCTTTAGGTAAATCCTTTAGCTATATACCTAGCCTTGTACTTTTCAACTATACTATTAGGGAGGCGTTTAATCTTCTAGACCTATCTTCCTCTTATTAGCTTTCTCCCCTTGAGAGTTAATTAGCTTTAATCTAGATAAGGGCTTATTATTTTGTAAGTAATTTCAACTTATTAATAATAGTTTACCTCTATAGTTAAGCATCTTTGCTATTTAATACTTAGTTTAAAGTAACTAGCTTACTATTACTAGGCTTCTTTACCTTCTTTTTCTTTAATATATACTTTGTAGCTACTTTTAAGAGATTTTCCTAAAGTACTATAGCTATTATGCTAGCCGAAAGGCGACCTATATGCAAGGATTTGTAGTTATGTCTTTTAACTTTTCTTCCTCTTAATAATGTTATTATAGATATAGGGCTAGGTTCGGTTCTTCTAGTCTTAGTTGTTATAATCTCTATGCCTAAAACTATTAGAGAATAGCTACTTTTTCCTTTACTAGTTATTAGTTATAGATTAAAGGGAGGTATTGGATTATACTACTCTACTACTTAACTACTATCTATTACCTAGGTTAGCCTACTTCTAGGCGGCTTATTATTATCTACTAATATCTAATTTTTATCTAGACTTTCATTTGCTAATATCTACTCCCCTTAAGCTAGCTAGGAGTCTTCCTCTTATAGACTTGTTAATAGAGTATACTACTAGCTAGGCTATATTTGCTTCCCTTAAGGCTATTAGGGGCTATCTATAGCTTAATCCTTTTGTATTAGAGGCTATAGTACTAAGCTTGCATTTAGATTACTTAATAGCCCTCCTATACTAGTTATGTTTGTATTCTAGTCTTTAGTAAATAGCTAGGGATTGCTTAGGTCCCTAATCTTACCTAGATTATCTAAGACAATCTTAAACATTAGTTAGCTACTACTCTATTATAGGATTGAATTTATTAGATCTCTTTTAGCCTTTTCAATTTCTTAGCTATAGGTCTAGTCTTTATAGAATAAGATATGTAGTATGAACCTAATATTATACTTAAACTTGTTTGTTCTTGCATCCTATACTACCCTCTATAGAAGGTAGTTAATTAATGAATTGTTCTAAAACCCAATGTTCTAGTAGATGTGTGCCCTTAGTATAAACTTCCTTAACTTAATAACTTAGTTAATATACTTATAGGCTTTATAACCAAATCTCCTAACTTTTAATAGATCAATTTCTAATATACCCTATTTTATTTCCCTTTCTAGATAGATAAGAGGAATCTACTTTATTTCTAAGTTAGCTAACCTAATTGTTAGCTATATTGAATAGATTATAGTATAGCTCTAGAGGTCTTTAGGCATTCCTAAGTCTATTATTATTAACCGTGCTTTAGTTAGGATAACCTTGTTTAATGATTCTATAATACTATTTTGTTTAGGGGTATATAGTATAGAGAAATCCTATTTGTATCCTTAGATCTTAGCTAACCTTATTAGCTCTTTATTATTAAATTCTCCTCCCCTATTAGAGAAGAATAGCTTAGGTCTCTTACTATACTAGTAAAATACTATATTTATCTAATTATTAATAAGCTTTAGGTATTCTAACTTATGCTTTATAAATCTACCCTATCTTATCTTAACTTTTGTATTAGTTAATAGGAGGATAAACTAGTAGCTATAGATATCTAGTAGAGTAATAGGGCCTATTATATTAAGGTGAATTTCATCTAGTACATAGTCTAGGACCTTTCTTAGCTTTCTTAATACAATCCTTTTAGATCTTAAAAGCCTATAGGCTTTATAGTAACTAAGCTAATTAGTATCTAGATACTCTAGGCCAATATAATTAGTATTGTTCTTTATTGTATTTAGGATAGTACTACTAATATGTCTAAGTCTTTAGTGAATTCTGTTAGTATTAGCCTTTAGTTTACTAACTATAGGTACTATTAGTAGGTTACACTTAATAGACTTCTTTCCTCCTACCTTTATAGGAGCTAGTAGAATAATTAATGTATTCTTTAAGATAGGAACCTTGCTCCTAATTCTTGTTTTACTAATAACCTTACTATCTAAATTTCTAATAGTTTTGCTAGGTCTATAGAAGTAATAACTAAGTTCCTTATAGACATTATCTATACAAATTAGATTAATGTCTAATTTAGGTAAATAAAGGGCATTCTTATAGAGCATGTCTATCTTCTTTCCCTTATAATCTAGCTAAATTAGGATATCTCTAACTACTATTAGCCTTTAGGAGCTAACTACTTAGGAGAATTTTATAGGCTCTAGGAGCCTCCTAAGATTCCTAAACTAGGACTTATTGTTAAACATTATGAATAAGGTGCCTATATCCTATAAAAGCATTTTCTTAATAAGTAGAGTCTTAGTTAAGGCTATAATACTAGTAGTACTTTAGGGGTTAGCTATAAAAGTAGTACTTGAATAGTAACTCCTACTTTCCTAACCTTTATTATTATTACTATCTTCCTTATTATTATCCTTAGTAGTAGCTATAGAAGCCTTCTTCTTTAGCTTCCTATCCTTTTTAGGCTTCTTGCCCTTCTTAGACTTCTTGCTATCTTGCTTAGTATCCTTGTCCTAATATTCCTTCTTCCTTTTAGGGTACTACTTCTAGTATTAGGTATTAGTATGCTTTACTTTCTTATAGATTTAATACTTGTTATTATTGTTAAGTATCTTATAATTAGCTAGAGTAGATACTAATCTTCCTTAATTTAGTAGATTAGCGTTTAATAGTAGCTTCTCTTTTCTAAGAGATATAATCATTCCCTATAGGGTTTAGTTAGCCTTCTTAGGCTTATTGTTATGCTTCTAGCTTCTAAGCTATTCATAACCTTAAAGGCTATTAACAAATAGTATTCTAATAACTAGGTTAGGGATCTTAATATCTTCTACCTTTGTATTAGTCTAAAGACAAAATTGTTTAGTAGCTATTTAGTACTTAAGGACCTATGCTTAGAAGTCTTTATAGTACTTTAGGATGCTTTCTATAGTTTGATTCTATAGCTTAATTGAACTAATACTTTTTAGTATATTATAGACGTCTACTATAACAATTAGCTTAAAGGTTGTTATAACGGTTTAGTAGTATTTATATACCGTTTTCTAGGTATTACCAAAGTTAGGTCTTAGGTTATCTACTATTCTTTTTGATAGAATGCCTTTTGCTTAGTAATCTCCTTCTATGAATTCCCTTAGTACTAGCTTATATTTGGTTTTAGCTAAGACTAATACCTATAGAGCATCGTTCGCAACTATTATAGTATCTTAATAGTCTTCTCTAGTTAGTATAACCTCTAGGTTATACTATTCTAGATTGTAAAAGACATATCTAAGGACTTTTTCCTTAATAAGCTCCCCTTCTAGGATAGTTTTCTAAGTATGAAAGTTAGTACCCTTCTTAAGGATCTTATTATTAGATTTGTCCTTATACGCTATTTTGTTATTTAGCTAGATCTTTCTACTTGGATTCTCTAATTATACTTATTTAGGCTAGTACTATAGGGTAGACCAATCTTTAGTTATTAACTCTAGTAGTTCTACTTAATCTATAGTTACCCTACTTAATAATAATAATCCTTAGTCTATTCTCTTAGATAGGATAAGCTTAGAGCGCTAGGCTTATAACCTATTATGAATTAATAGTATAGACCGAGACATTCGTAAATTGCCTACTAAATTGTATAAACTATAGAAGGTAGCTAACTAGTTAACCTTTATATGTTCTTATTAGTAACCCTAAGTTAGTCTATAATAGACTAAATAAGTCTATAATAGTAATCCTAAATTAGTACTATTAAAGGCTACCTATTATCGGTCCTCCCCTATTACCTTAGTATACTAACTAATATATAATACCCGGAAGCTACAAAACCCTAGAATTAGTACTAAAATCTATAACTACAAAGGGATATTAACTATATTCTAAGCTAAATATACGCGCCTTACTAAACCTATTTAGAGCTACGCTACTATCGCTAACTTTCTCTCTATAGTCTTCTTTCTAGATTATTTATATTTTATAATAGTATTTATATAGACTTATAGATCCTTTCTAACTAGTCTATATAATCGATCTATATATACTATAGTAGATAGAGCGTACTTTAGTAGTTTAGATACTACTAGGAAATAATAGACTAGTAGTAGATTACTAGTAATATAGACTATAGTAATAATATATACTATCTCTAGAGATATACTATCTATTAAGAATATCTTAAAAGCGGTATAAGATTATAACTATACTCTATTAACCTAATCGCTAAGAAGTAGTATAAATAGGTATCGAGATTACGAGATTCTTAGGGCCTATTTACTTGTACCTATACCTCTATAGTAGGTTACGGCAATAGCTCCTAATACTACAAGTAAACAACTATAGGCAAACTAGACCCTCTATATATAAAAGTAAACAAGTGTAACGATATAACGTGTCGCTTCTAAGTATAGGTATTGTTTGAACCTATAGTAACGGCTCTTAAGAGTATAGTAACCTATAGTAATCGTTTATATAAGGTCTTAGCGTACGAAGCCGTAATTTCGAGTTTCCGGCTTTAGGGTATAGGTTAACCTCTCGCTACTATACAATACCCTTATATAACCTACATTATAGATCGGACAATCGCCGTTGTCTTCGTTAATAGTATACTTAGTAGCGCCTTCAATTTGAGTATATATAGTAGTATTTTTATTAAGACCGAGCCCCCGTAATAGACGATTAATCCTAACGCTAGCGACTCGCTACTATCGTAACTTATATAGCTACTATCGACTATTTCGACTAATTCCTCGACAATAAGGAATACATATACTATAACAACGGCTATTATGTAACCGCTAAGCTTCTCGACGACGAGCGCAAGTTATACGAGAACTATCGGATCGATAAGGCTACGTTTATAGCCTTATTAAGCGCCTTGTACAATAGAGGGTTATAACTAACGAGGAACCTAACTACCGCTAAGAGGTTAATCTAATTCCTTATAGTTATATCGCTATCGTTTAGCTTCCGTTAAGTAGACCTCGTATTTAAGAGGTCTAAGGCTACTATCTATAAGTCCTTCTACGCCGTTCTTGCTACCTTACTTAAACTATATAATAAGGTTATTAAAGAGCCGGATTATAATAGTATACCTTCGAAGATAATAAGCGAGATAAACAAGCGAGGAACGGGCAAGTTCTACCCGTAGTTTAAGGACTACGTTAGCGCTATAGACGGTAGTTATATTATCGCTTACGTTCCTCGTAATAAGTAGGTACTATAGCGTAATAGGAAGGGCGGTATCTCGTAGAATATACTAGTAGCTATAGACTTTAATATACTATTTACGTACGTTCTTGCTAGGTAGGAGGGCTCTATAAACGATAGTTGTATACTATTATACGCTCGCGAAATAGAAGCCTTCGGTACTAACTATCTAGCCAATAAGTACTATCTTGCTAATATAGGCTATCCGAGTACAAGACTTACTATTGTACCGTTTAGAGGCAAGAGATATTACCTAAAGGAATAGGGCTTAGGTAACTATAGACCTAAGGATATATATAAGTTGTTTAATCTAAGGTATTCTAGCTTGCGTAATGTCGTAGAACGTACGTTTAGAGTCCTTAAGATAGGGTTTAAAGTATTGCGAGATACTAATAGATCTACCTTTAATATAGACACTTAGGTTACCTTAGTTTATAGCCTTGTATATCTTTATAACTTTATACGCCGTACTAATCTAAGCGACGACTTAATCGCTAACGAGTTTAAGCGCTAGAATACTAAAGAGGCTCTTAAACCTAAGGTCCGCTAGGGTAGCGGCGAGAGGGCTATCCGGATACTTAGTTAATCGCTTAGTACTAAGAATAAGAAGATAACTACTTAGCGCGGCAAACTAGTAAAGGAGATATAGTAAGACTATCTAATTAAGCTTATAGAGCGTATATTAAGTATCTAGTAGAAGGGTATAGTTAATAGTAAGTAGATAATACCTAAATACCTTATCGTTATCGTATTGATTACTTTTACTAGCGCTAAATACTAGAAAGTAGCCTAATCGACTTAATTCGTTAAGGTTTGAGTTATATTTAAGAAGCTCTTCGAGATATTAGAGACTATTATAAACGATTCTCGTATTACCTCCGTAGAGCCGGTATAAGCTCGTTTCTTAACCAAATCGGATAATTTTTAAAGGAGAATATAGAGCGTAGCGAGTACATATTTCGCTATTATATAAAGTTATAGTATATGTACTATCTTAGTAGTATTATAGGCTATTAGCGGTCGTTTAGATTCGAGTAGCGATATAGTAAACACTTCTATAGAGCTAAGCTAGGTCTAGCTCTAAGTCCGAGCTAGTTAGCTACTTCTAAGCCGCTTACTAAGCCGGAGACGTATACTATATTATTAAAACCTATATACTAATAGAATATTATAACTAGCCGTCGGAGGTATATAAAAACTAATACGGAGTATAATATAGATATATTCTCGAAGACTTATAAATTTTATATATATATATATAGACCTAGTATTAAATAGTAGATAGTTAGGGCTATAGAAAGCTAGACTCGTTCCTCTACCGGAAACGCTCTTAAATCTCGTTATTATCGTATTAATTACTTTTACTAGTGTAGAATACTAGAAAGTAGCCTAATCGACTTAACTCGTTACTTACTTAATATTACTCTTAATATCTTCTTTAATGCCGTTATCGTTCGCTATCTAGCGGAGCTATATATGCCTATAGCTTAGACTACCCTCGTAGAAGGACCTAGCTTCGAAGTCGCCGAAGGTCTTATCGTAGAAGGCCTTGCTATAGGCTCTATAGAGCTTATAAGATAGATTAAAGTCGTTTAACTTATTAAGAGCTAACTTTACTAGAATATCCGGACGTATAGTAAGAAGGCCTTAACTAATAGTATTAGTAAGACGTACGGCTCTAGTACGATTACCTTTTAAGCCGGAAACCTATAGAGCGATACTAATAGAACTAAGAGCCTATATAGGGATAGGAGTGTCCTTAAAGATTAGTATAGAAATAGTAGTTTCCTTAGGAGTCTTAGATACTACTTCGGGCGGTTAGTTTTCCTTCTCGGCCTCGTTATTACTATTAATAATTATAGACTCTAGCTTGTATCGCTTATTAGCCTTGTTTAACTTACTAGTTGTCCGCTTCTTCGAGGTCTTAATACCGCCCTTAGACTTCTTACTAGTAGCTATCTTATTACCGAAGATAGTAGTATATAGACTAACGTAAGGCATCTTATAGTCCTTTAGAGGCTTCGTATTCTTATAAATAGCTTTAGTAAGATAGTCCTTCTAGATATAAGAGTTAGTAGTAATAACGCTAGTATCGTAGTTAATGCCGAAGACTAAGGTAGCCGAAGCTAGACTCGTATTCGAGCGCTATAAACGTAGTATAGAGGGCCTTATAGAATAGGAGCTTCGTATAGTATTGTTTCTAAGATATAGACCGCTTAGCTTAACGAGAGATATTAGAGACAATATCGTTACGAGCCTATAGCTTTAGTTAACCGTTATAGTAGTTATTAAGGTTAATTTAAGTAGTAACGTTCTCGAAAAGGACTCGCTCTATCTTAGCTATCTAAATAAGCCGACCTTCTTCTTTATCGGAAGTACTATCTTCGTCGCTAGAATTAGCCTCTACGGTATTATACAATATAGCAATATTATCTCTAATATCTTACTAAGAATTAATAAGCTAGCTATCCGTTAGGGTAGCCTATATAGCGGTTAGTATATTAGTAGGTACTAACTAGGAGTCGTCGAAACTAGCTTAAGGAGTAGATTTAGCTATAGTAAACGTAGGATTTGTTACTTAACGAGGAAGTATTAGATTGATATAATTTTTATAGTAAATTAAAGCGTAGTATCTTATTATTTTTATAGCGTATATCTTAATATATAAAGACGATATTATTATTATTATATATAATAGTAGAATGTTTGCTATCTATCGCATTCTTAGAGAAGTACAAATTCTGCTTATTAAGCCCTACTCGGATACTACCGTAGGTAGATATAGGCGCCTATATAGCTAGTATTAAGCCTTCGTTATATTCTACAAAGGACAACTACTACTATAAGTAAACAAGTGCGTTATAAGAAGATGCTATAGGGTCTATTAGAAGCGACGGTGCTATTAGAAGGTCTATAAGTAGTGCGTACGGCCGTGGTTTAGAGCCAGTTCAATCTATACTAGGTGCTACAACCTGCGGCGGACCCGTAGGTGCAAGTAAACAGGCCCTTAGTATTCTCAACCTCAACGCAAAGAATAGTAGTGAATTCTTAGTCGCTGTACGCACATGCAAGAAGATCCCCGTGGACGATGATCGCAACTCACTCCGGTGGCACTACTGGAATGGCCCAAAGCAGCATGGTGTGGGCGGACGTCCACTTCAACCAACCAGCAATCTCAAGCCCCGAGCCATAGAGCTGCAGTACTGCAACTTTCCGCGGCGTGGATGAGGTTCGTCAAGAGACTTCTGATGCGAGACAGCTCCCGGTATGGACCAGGCGTAGTATCGCAATCTGAAGAGGGCCATCTCACTCCTGTATGTGTTCGCATCTGCCAGGCTCTGACTACGGCCCGTACGACTCCGTACGACTCCGTACGACTCCACCTGCATCTCAGCATACCGATTACACTTCGCGAGGCGCATGTGCCCGCCACTCGAGGTTCTACAGCCCCGTGAGCTGGCGACACACCATGCATTGGTATGGAGGGGCTCGTCGTGTTTCACCGAGCACTTTGGCGGTGGATCTGCATCGACTGTAGCATTACACCACCTTCGATTGGCCAAACCCGAGCGGATCAATCATACCAGGAGCCGGCGACTCGTCGTCAGGACTTTCTGCCAATAAGCACAGATGCTACGCCATGAACACTAGGCCTCTCTGAAGCTGCAGGGCACGAAACCAGTGAAGACAAACTGGTCAAAGCACCACAGACATCGTCATTCATCAGCGTCTCCTCAATACTTTCTTAAACTCCATCAACGCCGTCCCACGACCTGCTTTTTTTTCCCTTGGCATTTTTCTTGGATTGTATACCTCAGATCCAGGCCTCACGAGCAGTACTACAGATATGCCTGGCAAACTTTCGAGAGTGATCGGAACGATCAAACGAAAGCCTACTACAGCTCCAGATCGCAAAGATGACCAAGAAGCAGCTCTGGCACCAAGCCAGAAGAAGACTTCTGCCATCCATGACCTGATCCACCTGGTAAAAGCAAAATCTAAACAGCCAACTCGAGAATTGAGATTTTTGCTGACGCTTGTCTGAACACTTCACAGGACATGAAAGACAAAAAAGTCATTGCATCAGGACTGACTGGTTTAGCTTCTGGCGAGCCAATGGATGACAAGGAGCTCTTGCTAGAGAATGGCGTGTCCATGTTACAAGGTCTGCCGCTCAATAGTGGCCTTTCCGAAGCAACTTCTGATGCTTTCATTACGATGCTCTATCACGACTTGCCACATCCTCCAACTACCATTGCTGGCCCAACCTCGCGATATCGGAGACATGATGGAGGCAACAACAATCCCTGGAACCCTGAAATGGGCAAGGCTGGCACACCATATAGCAGAAGTGTCCCACCCAGTAAACCAAAGGGACCAAATTTGCCAGACCCTGAGCTTGTCTTCGAGCAGCTCATGAAGCGAGAAGACGGCGACTTCAGAAAACATCCATCTGGTTTAAACCGTCTGTTCTTCTCCTTTGCAACGATCGTTATTCACGAGTGCTTCCAGACATCGCGCGAGGACCCTTGGATCAATGAGACATCCAGTTATGTCGACCTGAGCACTCTATACGGTAATACTAAGGAAGAGCAGAAGAGGGTGCGAACATACCAGCAAGGAAGGATATGGAATGACTCCATTGCGTCGGAGCGAATCATGCTCATGCCGCCGGGCGTGGTAGCCGTTCTGGTCATGTTC
This sequence comes from Pseudocercospora musae, assembly GCA_001578225.1. Taxonomy (NCBI): domain Eukaryota; kingdom Fungi; phylum Ascomycota; class Dothideomycetes; order Mycosphaerellales; family Mycosphaerellaceae; genus Pseudocercospora; species Pseudocercospora musae. The sequence goes on from LFZO01000442.1 coordinate 23,576, forward strand.
TCGCGAAACCACAACAGCATTGTGGAATCGTTGCTTACCATCAACGAAGCTGGAAAATATAAACCTTGGGACCAGCTGAATGAGGAGCAGAAAGTCTGGTAAGTGATCTTGAGCCGTCCGAACTGCGCTAGAGCGCCTTCGCTTGGCCCTCTAGACAGCAAACTCTCGCACAAAGCGTTGATAGCAACATGAAACGCTGACCATGAACATTATCGCAACAGGCAAGATGAAGATTTATTCCAGCTTGGCAGAAACATTAATGTTGGTTTTTTTGCCAGCGTAGTCCTGAAGGACTATGTGGCCGCCATCCTGAATACCCCGCGAGCTGATTCGACTTGGTCGCTTGACCTTGGCAAAGAGATCAAGAAGAGTGGACAACGGGTGGAGCGAGGCACTGGCAACGTCGTATCGACCGAGTTTGCGGTTCTCTATCATTGGCATGCTGCACTCAGCGCTGCAGACGCACAATGGATGGAGGACGTCCTCAGAGCAAACCTTCCCGAGCTGAAGTCCGTGGACGACATGACTGTGCAGATGTTCTACAAAGTCATGTATCAAGAAGGACATAAGCTTAAGAACACACTGCCAAAAGAATGGACATTCAATGGCCTGAAGCGAGCTCCAGATGGAAAGTTCAACGACCATGAACTCGCAGAGCTGATCAAGGACTGCATCGAGGAGCCTGCGCACGCTTTTGGTGCTCACGGAACTCCTGCAAGCTTGAAGGTGGTCGATATCATGGGACAACTGCAGGCCCGTGAGCTCTTCAACGTTTGCACGATGAACGAGTTCCGAAGTTATCTTAACCTGAAGGCATACGAGAGTTTCGAGGAATGGAACCCAGACAAGAAAGTTGCGAGGGCTGCTGAGCTCCTCTACGGACACATCGATAATCTCGAATTGTACCCCGGTCTCATGGCAGAATGCACAAAGCCCCCCATGCCTGGCAGTGGGGTGTGCCCTGGCCAGACCACCGGTCGAGGTATCTTAGACGATGCTGTGGCGTTAGTGCGAGGCGACCGCTTCCTCAGCTACGACTTCAACAGCAATACTTTGACGAACTGGGGATTGAGCAAGCTTGGCACCTCGGTAGCCGGAGGAGCTTATGGTGGTGTGCTTCCTAAGCTTATCATGAACGGCCTGCCAGGAGCGTGGACAGGAACATCGCTTTACGCTTTGTTGCAATTCTACACGCCAGAGGCAGCTCAAGGCATTGTCAAGCAACATAAGACAAGCGATCAGTATGACACCACGAGACCTCGCAGCGACCTTGACATCGTCTCAGTGCAGACGTCAGCGGGCTGCAAGCAAGTATCTGAGGATCTTACGTCCTTCCGCGCTCTACAGCCAACTGCCACACAGACGATCGCCAATGGCAACAACTTTATGCTTGGCTCCGGAGACCCAAAGAAGGCAGCCTCCCTGAAGAAGATCTTCTTTGAAGAGGGCTTCGAAGCCAGTGTCAAAAAGTACTTCGAAACCGAGGTGTCGAAGCTCATCAAGGATAGCTCGCTCCGCTACTCCAATGGCAAGCGCTCATTCGATGTTGTTCGGGACATCACTAATGTCACACCTGTCGCCTGGCTCGCTGAGCGACTCGCCATCCCGCTCAAGACGGTCGCTCAACCTCGCGGCCTGATCTCTCAACCACAGCTTTTCGAAGCTTACATGGCCATCTTCCTCTACCAGAACTTCAATATCATCCCCAATCACGAATGGAATTTGCGTGCTGGTGCCACAAAGTCTACTGCGCTCTTGACTGAGGTCCACAGTGCTCACCTATCTACTCAGTCCGGCTTCAAGGAACATATCGTGGATTGGCTTGCAAAGGGCTCTGCATTTGAAGTCAAGCCCGAGGCAGACCGAATCTACAAAGCTCTCATTGCCACCAAGGAACCCAACGACAAGCTGGCGGGTGATTGCATCGGTGTCGCGGCACCAATCGTCGGTATCCTCACCCACCAAGCATCACTCCTCATCGATCTCTATCTCCGCCCAGGCTACGAAGCATACAAGGCTCGGATCGTGGAGCTCTCTCACAATCGTGACGATGCCTCGTTCAAAGAGCTTCAAGGCTTTGTGTTCGAGGGCATGCGACATGCTGGGGTTGTGCCTGGCCTACCACGCCAAGCTACTAGAGACGTCACTGTCCAGGACGGTGTTCGCGGCCCTGTACACGTCAAGAAAGACAACATTGTCCTGATCGCTACGAGCAAGGAGGCCTTGGACCCGGCTTCTTTCGCTGAGCCAGAGAAGCTCAACCCCAACCGCCCATTGAGCGAGTACACGCTGCTCGGCAGTGGCCTCAGCTTTGGAGCCAGCTTGATCGGACCTGCCATTGCTGCGACTTTGAAGGAAGTTTTCAAGTTGCCCGGTATCCGACGTGCCACAGGCAAGCCAGGTCACTTCGCGACTGTAGAGCACCTGGTCGGTGGCATCCCAGTGAAGTATTATCTGGATTCCAATGCAAAGGAATCGCCTGTTCCTACTACACTGGTGCTCGAGTACGACGAGGTTGTTGCTCCACTTCAAAACGGAATCAATGGGGTCAACGGTACCCCAAGCGGTGGCGTTAACGGAGTTCACGGTCTCTACACAGCTCCTCAGACTCTAGCCGGACCACAGAACGGCTCTTGAACCGAAAAGAAACAAAAAAGAATGCTGTTGTCTTAGCACTGGCGAGATACCCTTAGTCCCAGAGTCCCTTACATAATGTTGCGCGCGATTATCAATGAATTGAAAAAAAAATTAATCTTTTCTTGTGATCAAAGTCTAGAACATGGTTTCCGAATGACATGATAAAAGAACGATGGGTATCTCAGAAGCTAAATTTATGCAAGTGAAACCCTCCTTCGGCGCGGCGCAACCTCACAACGCATAGTTCTCTGTATGCAAGTAGATCTCGTCCAGCTCTGTGCTCCCGGACAGAATGCCTTTCTGCATCTCCGCTACCGTGTTGGAGACATCACACCTCATGCTCGGCGGTCCACACACAAACACACAAGCTTTGCGGCCCGACCATTCTCGACCGAGTTCCTTCAGCATGTAGGGGATTTCTGGCCGTCCCCATTCTACGCTCCATCCGCTTCGTCGTGATTTGACTGCTGCGGGCATGAACGCGAATCGCATTAGATTCTTCTGAAACTCTGTCGGAGTGGAAGGAAATCCGAAGTCGAAGTTTGACTTGCCATTGGACTCAGTGTACTGTTGCATTTGAGTTGCTTGGGTGTTTTGAGCAGATATGATGGCCACGGACAGGGAGCGACTCCTTCGTTTCTCATGCAGAGTCGGAGGAGGTGGCAAATGAGGAGTGTTCTTGGAACTCTCAACGTCTGCGGTCGTTGGATTTCGGGTTGGGGAATGACTGTCGGATCGTCTCTGCAGCTCAGCTGAAGCTGTCAGGTGAGCATTCGAGGGACTGCGCATCGGCTTGAGATGAGCTTGCGGAAGGGGCCTTATTCGGTCTTCGTTCTCTTCACGGAGCTGCTTCTCTCGATCAGGGTCGCCACCAGCTTCCTCTTCTATCATGGCTGAATTTCTGTGCGAACTGAACGAGTGGCGGTATGAGCTAGTGGAAAAGCGGTTGCTCGCAATGTTCTGAAAGATGTCGTTGACTTTGTCATGGAGTACCATGCTCACAGGTCGATTCGGTGTTTGAGCACTTGCGAGCTTACCCGTGTGTGCTTGTCGCTTGGCGGCGGTGATGTAGAATTGGCAGCTGACAGTATCAGGTGGTGCAAATTCGCGACAGATCCGGAGCTCCTCCTTGAACCACTCCATCGTCTCTGGTCTTTTCAAAGCCCAGATAAGATGTACAGTCTTGGTGACAGCTTTGCCGTCTCGCATGCGCTTGATGAGATCCAGCAGATGAGAAACGATCGCAGTGACGCCTGTGCCGCCGGCCATCAACACAACGTGCTCGAAGGAGTCCAGCTGACGCCGCATACCTCCATAAGGGCCGTCGATGAAGGCATGATATGTCCACCACGGTCCGTGATCGAGCGCGCTATCCAGGACCTTCTTGGTGAAGCCGCTGAATGGTCTGAAGACCAAGACCATGTCCCGATACTGATCGCCATATTCTGATGGGTAGTCATCACTGCATAAAGATGCGATTGTGAAAGGATGGTTTTCCACGAGCGAAATGCCGGGCATACGCAGATAGACATACTGTCCCGGTTTCCACCTCATCTGCGTGGGGATGGTCACCTTGACAGCATTCTCCTCGAGTACAGTCACTGCTGCTTCCTCGCCGATGCCCCACGATACTCTGCTTGGGTGTGTCCAATTAAGATATAATAGTCTGCCGAGATAGGACGCCAGCCAGATGGCTACTGTAGACCAGAGGTAATGCCAGGACGTGAGGTAGTTGTGACAATGCCAAAATAGCATGCCTAGGAAAATGATAGCAACGGGCACATGTAACATAACGAACAGCTCGTAGAACATTCGTCGAAGCGGTGTCAGAGAATGTACACAGAGGAAAACCAAAGGCACCAACGCCGCAATACCTGCCAAACACGATTAGCGATTGATCGACCTCAGCAAATGCACAAATCGTACCAGTGCCATAAATGTACACCCCGGACTGCTGCGTCTTCAGCAATCTGTGAAATACTTGCAGTCCTCCGTTGTCATATACAGGTGTGACATAGAATGGGATAGTGTGGATGATGCTCAAAATCAAACATATGTATGCAAGCCATCGATGGAGCACATTCAGTCGCTCGTGTCCGATTCCAGTCAAGATAGAGATAAAGTTGACCTTTGAGCTGAGAGCCACGATCCATGGCATCAATGCAACTGCAATCATTCCAGAGCGAATGGCTAGTGGTGGGGATCCGAACTGTATTGATTGCCAGTACAATGGTTGCGGTACGAAGCAATAGAGCATCGTGAATGCTAGAGCTGCAAACACGACGGACAGAACTCCTATTGAGGGGAACACCATCGGTCTCATCTTTCTGTGTAGCCGCACAGTTGGGATTGGATGGTAGAAGACATATCGAAACAGAGCAAGAACCTTCCTCACCGGCCATGGCAGCCTGGTAGTCTCGGGATCCGGACTTGTTGCTTGTGGCAGTGGGGCGTCTCGGGGGAAGAACTTCTTTGTAGATCGATCAGTGCTGAGAGCGGAGTATTCGTAATCTGTCGCCGGAGAAGCTGTCTTTGCAAATTCTTCCTGAATCTCCCTATGTGAAGCTACTCTGATTTTATCGTTCCAATAGTGATACCAGTGTAGACCCATTGTAAAGAGCAATAGTATGATGCTGAAATACACCCATCCTAACGCGTACCTGCCGGATCGACTCCAAGGGTCAACAGTCTCGGCTTCGATCAGTCCAGGTGGACTGCTGCTGTTGTATGGTATGTCTATGCGCTTCTGCAGCCTGGGCAGAGGTTTCGAAACACCTGAAGCTGCGTCTGCTGCGATTAGGCCAGCTCGCCGGGCCAACAAGTCTGCTAGCGACGGCATGTTGAGACGCTCTTATCGGGGTAGTAAAGAGCAATGTGTGAATGTTCAGAGAAGGAAGGAGATGAGGAGAAGTCAAGAGTACTGAGGAGTCGAGTGGTAGACGAGCAAGTGTGATCCAAGCAATAGACCAGGCACAACGACTGCTGCGAAAGACGAGCACGACTCTCCGCTCTGGCTATGGTCTAGGCGCAATAGTGCGATTTGGCTTTTGTGATCTGGGACTCGGACGGCAGAAGGCCGCGGCATGCTGGATGCTGGATGCTGGATGCTGGATGCGTAGTCGGCACATATGGCCCGAAAGGGAAGGCTTCTTGACATGTGGTATGTGATTATGGGTGCGCGTATCTCGGAAGTTGGAACTCAGCGCACTTCGGTACCGGTGTTGCTTTGAGCCGTCGACGCTTCTCTTCGACAGCACAGCGCACGCCGAACGGGCACGTCGACGAAATGCATTCGACGATGCGGAGTGGTGGAAAAGAGGGATGGGCGAACGAGTGAAGGGCGTGGAATACGCGCCGCGCTATATGGTGGAAGTTTAGAACTAGCAAACCGGTCCCGTTCCTTGCAGACTTGGCGTGATTGGCCAACGCTTCCAATATGCCATCCATCATCCAAACCTAGCTATCATCACATGGCAGCAACTCAAGTCTTTCACGTCCGGACTCCGGATGGCTAGAGCATTCCAATTTCCTGCTGAAGCTGCATCGTTTGCCTACTTTGCTTGTGCTGCTTGGTCCTTCTCCATCAATCACCCTCGTCATCAACCTCTTCGACCACGACTTGCCTCCTCGGCACAGACTGCTCTTCTTCAGGATAGATAGAGGTCAACTCCTGCTGGAGTTTGCTCACATCATCCATATCAACATCCTCACCAGCGGCTACCTTCTCCGCAGCTTGAGCTTCTGGATGACGGAGTTCTTCGCCCGCTGCTTGCGCGCCTTTGTTCGCAGCATAGTAGCCTGCCCTTTCCAGACTGTCAATCTCTTCTGGCTCCAGCAACCGTCCTTCTCCCTTGACCTGTTTCTGCTTAGCTCGTACTGCAGCAGGCACAAATTTGACAGCCTCCTTTCTCAGATCGCGTAGCTGTGGTGCACTGCTGTAAACGAGCTGCGGCGGTGCAGCAGGCGAGGCGGCAGGTTTTGAGGGTAATGCGTGCGGCACCCGCTGTCCATCTGGTCCGCGTTGTGGATCTGTAACCTTTTCTCGCGGGATAGGTGGAGGTGTATCTCGAGGCATCGGAATGTTTCTCACTTGAGAATCAGTGTCGCTGCCGCTGTCGTGCGCATGTTCTGAATCTCGCCGTCTTTTGCCTAAGTTCTGCCTTCGCTCTCGCTGCTCTTGACGTGCATCGTTCCCTTCTCTCCGCTCATGACTCGGCAATTGTGGTGCTTTATCACCAAGAGCCTCTCGCGCGCGCCGAATGCCCCTCACATCTCGTTCGAGCCGAGTAAGTGTCTCTTTATCCTTTGGTCGCAATACGCCGCGCGTTTGCAGTTCCTTCAGTCCATCGATCTGCTTTTGAAGACGCTCGGGATTCTGCCGCGCGAGCTTTTCATTGCGCTGCTCCTGCACATTCCGCTTCGACTTGTTGATTTCCTTCTTCTTGTCGGCTTTGCGCTGCGCCGTAACGGGGTTGGATGATTTCTCCTTTGCCATATTGATGTCCTGAATTCGTCGATGTCGCAGGAGAATCACGTGTAAAATTCAAGCGCAGAGCAAGCTTACGCTGGCGACGCGCAAATGATGTCAGCCTTCAACTTCTCGCGACAGAGACAGTGCCAGCAGTATGATTCTCTTCCTCTGCAACCACCGCCGATATGGCTCGCAGGCAGGATGTAATAGCGCGCTCAGTCAGCTACTCAATCATTCACAGCGATGCCGGTCGGCCCAGTGTCTTCGCACGGATACCCAATTTCTTCTGGCTCCACTGCCTTGCCTTTCAGTGTGTCCGCAAGGACCTTTTCAAGGCTCTTTGCGGCATATGGCAGATCAAGGAAGACGATTACAAGAGATGCTTCGGCAAAGATGACAAGAAGAAACGCGGCCTTAAGCCGATGGGTGAGAAGCAACCCTATAATGTCAACTCTTCATATCCTGCGCTAACATTGCCATAGGCGACATGGGTTACAGTGGATCAACCTTCTTTACAACTTCCGACAGCTCCTACATCGTCAAGTCCATTCCTCGCCACTTCGAACACTCTTTCTTCAAACACGACCTTCTCCTCCCATATGCCGAATACATGCAAAACAATCCAAGCTCTCTTCTCATACGCATCACTGACTTTCTTGAGTGCTACCAAGTCTCAATCGGCATAATATGTGGCCTAGCTCCGAGCCATCACATTGTCATGGAGAACTTGCTCTATGGGAAAGAAGACAGTTGGGAAGATTACGACCTGAAACCACAATCGTACTTCTACCCAGAACGAGATGTCGCAGGAGGAATCCTGACCAGTGAAGCTACGAAAAGCAAACTTGCTGATGACTACAGCGAAAAAATCGTCTTGACTCTAGACGAAGCCGAAGATCTGAAAGGGCAGCTCGAGAAGGACACAAAGCTACTGGCCGATTGCAACGCTGTGGATTACTCCCTCATGCTTGTCCGCATACCAGTGACCGACGCTCCAGACCAGGAAGAACTTCCTGCAAGAAGCAAGACGCCTCTTGTCCCTCCTGCTCCACCGAGCTGGCGAACAGGAATCAAATCTGCAGACGGAAAGTGGGTTTATCGAGCTGCGATACTAGATTTCTTCTGGGCGAAGCACCAGGTGCACGCAAAGGCTATGACCGGGCTCATCAACACGTATAACGCCGTTGACCGGCAAGGTCCGATGTCTGTCACAACTGATAGTCCAGAGTATCGGACGAGATTCTTGAAGATGGTGGAGGACATGCTTGAGCGACGTTGAGGCTGCAATCAGACAGATGGTTGACATTCCGGCTCAGACTGACTTTTTGTTTTCGATTTGATACCCATACAGCATTGGGTTCAAAGAAAATTTCTTCGACTAGCATATGACGTGTCAGTCACTGGTACTATGTTGCTTATGTGTGAGCGATCATTAGAGCCCATCGCAATCCGCACAGCCATGCACGCCTTTAAGAGAGACGACGCTGCGTGGGACATTAAAACTGCGTCTTGTCTATCAATGTGAGTATCTTATCAACACCAGTCTATCTATTACTACTATCCTCTTCTTCCTCCTCGCCTTCTAACCAAATCTCATGGCCATCACCCTCCTTCACCCAAGTACCTGCGACCGCGCCAACAATCGAGATTCCGCACATTCCCCACCAGGCGAGCCCGACAACTCCCGCATTTAATCCCAGGCCGTAGGTCCATCCGGCCATCACTGGGCCTATCGTTCTCGTCAACGACGAGACAGATTGTCCAATCCCATGAATACTGCCCAAGACACTGGGATGCGGACAGCAGTTATTGACGAGAATCGCTGTACTAGGCAAGGCGAAAGTACGAGCCGTGACCTGGAAGACCAGGACAAAAGTGATAGCTATCCAGATCGCTGCACCGGCAGCTTGGTGAGGAGGCGGCAGTGTACTAGGGATGATGGCGAGGAACGGGGCCAGGAAGTACGATATCGGAAACAGTAAAAGCGACAATCGGTAAGCCGTGATAGTGCCGAGACGGAATTGGACGCGAGGATAGATGAGCAGTTGCAGCGATATGCCGAGGACTCCTAAAATGGCAAGAGCCATTCCAATTGCCGATGGCGGTAGGGCGAGACCACCAGTGAAGGTGAAAGGAGCATGCGGCTTGTAGCCTTTGGGAAGAGGCAGCTTGTCGGAGCCTCTGGAGTCGGGCGAATAGCGTGGCGTGGATAGAAATACAAACCAGATATTGTTGAATGTTCCAACGTGCATTGCCAGGAGGCCGTGCGCGAGAAATGTGAGGAGCACATTGCGGGTCCAGATGCGACGAAAAGGCAGCCTCTGTCTAGGCTTCGGGTTTGCCGTACATGCGGACCGGTGTTCATGGTCCTGTGACTGCTCCGGATCACGGAGAGGCGTGTAGTCCTGATGCGATCTTCGCCGGAAGAGGACTCTGGCAATCAGCTTGCCCAGCTTCAATCCCCAATCGTTCTTGCCTTTCAACGCATCAAGAGTCTCTTCCAGACCCAGCACAAGGGTCAAAGCGCTCGTAAGTAGGAATGCTGCGTTGACGATATTTGGCAACGCGTATGGGAAGCGCATGAATAGCGAAACGCCGTGCTCCCCGCCGAATGTGCTCCCAGGTCCAAAAAGATGTGGATATGATCCAGCAGGATCAGCAAGAAGGCCTCCAAGTAGTGGACCAATTATCACCCCGATGTTGAAAGTCATAGGAAGAAGTAGAAACGCCCGACCTTGGTACTTTTTCTCCTTCACAATTTCGGAGATCATCGTTCGCATGACACCAATGTTTCCATTGAGGATACCTCCAACAGCGCGCCAAAACATGGCTACTGCAAAAGACTGACTGAAGCCAAACCCAAGAGCTCCAATCGCAGTTCCAAGCAATCCGATCAAAATCACTCTCTTCCTGCCCAGGTTTTCACTATCAGCAAGTCGACCCCACAGGATAGCGGTACAGAATTGAGCTCCAGTGAATGCAGCTGCGAGCAGACCAGCTTGCTGCGATACCGTACTGTCGGAAGGCGTGGAGCCCTCGGTCGTCTTGAATGACTTCAACTGATAGAACATGTAGCTCTGTAAGCTGGTTTGCGTGAGAGGTTCGCTTAATCTTGCAAGCGTAAGAATTGCGAGTTGCCCTTTCCTGGGCAAGTCCTTCCATGCCACGGTCTCTCGCTTCTCTTGCTTGGTAGGTGGTCCTGGTGGAGGCTCGCCATGGTCATCCGCTTCGCGGGCTGTGTCTGCGATTCGAGTATCATGATTCAGGTGGGCAGTGTCTTGAGCCAGCAACCGGTCTTCCTCGCCTGCTGCGTATGTGTCATTTTCGTCATCGTCGTGTTTGTCTATGCTCTTCCGCCACTTGCGTATCTCCTGGCCTGCCTGAAATCTATCAAGTTCTGTGCTGGCGTACTTGCGATCACTGTTGTTTGGGTGTGGGCTGCCGAGAAGAGTGGTGGCAGCACTGTCGACAGTGTCTACAGTATCGGTTCTGTTGTGCCCGACATGTCCTTGATCTCTACCCATGCAGTTGCCGGGTGAAGTTTCAGTGAAGAATTCCCGGCTCTTGGATCCTGGAAATCGACGCCTAGTGGGCTGAAGTAGCGATTAGCGATATCGGCTTCGAACGAATGCGCGCCAAGAGAATGTCAAGGTGTGGACTCTGCGTGCCGGTGAAGTGTGATGAAAAGGAAGTAGCAAGTGAGGCACATCAAGTGCGCTTATCACCTTCATCTTTTCCGGCACCAGTGATTCGTTGACCATTCTTGCATGAAGCCGCTTCGATGTGACCTCGTGCGAAGAGATACCCCAGGTGCCGAGTTCCGTAGTCATATGCCGCGACGCAGTCCATTCGTCGAAAGCTGTTCCTGCAGAACTGATACGCTCGACGCAATAACGCTGCCGCCAGAAACGCAACCCTGCTACAAATGCGGACGCTTGAGCATCAAGATTGTTCACCAAGTCGTATGGCCTGAACTATGTCGAGTGTAGATCGACATCGAAATTTTGTCTTTACCATTCGCTTCTGTTATAAACGTCCAAAGTACTGAGCCCAG
>LFZO01000443.1:0-36231 GCA_001578225.1 Pseudocercospora musae
TCCTAGGTTAATTAGAGTATTCGTTTCGGAGGCTAGGATTACTATTTCTTATTCTAAGCGATACTTTTACTATTAATCCGTAGCTTGTCTAGGAGATTTGTCTAGATAAGTACGAACGCGTACTATCGCTACGAGCTAGAGTTACTATAGATTGCTATCCTATAGATCTAGATTAGTTAGTTAAGAAAACTAGTAGCCGGCTATACGGCTAGCTATAAGTACTAGCTATACTTACTTTATAAATAACTATAGTAAGACTCTATTCCTTAGAAGCTTTTATAGCTACCTTTAAAGTACTTAGCTTATCCTATACTTTCTTTTTGTCTAATATCTTCTACTACTCGTTGTTCTAAGGTACTAGCTTTTACTTCGTAAATAGCGCCTAGATAGCGATTTGTACTACGTATACTAGATAGGGAAACTTCTTAGGAGAAGGAATTGTTACTCTCGCGTTGAATATTAGGTCTATATCTATCGACTCTATCGCGAGAATAGTAGGATCCTTAGACCTAGAATCGTTCTTATATTCCTCGTTAGTATCCTCTAATAGCCCGATAGATAGCATTAATTGTATCGCGATAGTTTAACTAAGTTTCTCGACCGCTTCTCGTCTATAATTAGTATTAGTATAAGACAACTACTAGGAAGGCTATCTACAAGTTTTTATAGAGCGTTTTATTATTACTTGCGTTATCTGTCGTAATAGTAATTAGCTTAGTATAAACCCTAACTTGCTCTAGCGCTTTTTGTACTAAACCTATTATATTTACTCTAGAGTAGGCTTCTATAATAATAGGAAATCCGATTATTAACTTATAGTATTTCTATTGCTTATCGATAAAGTAAAGTATAATAGAGAGGAACAATGCGTACATTATCCTATTTAACTAGCCGTTAATTGCGATTACTATCTAGTTAGCTAGCCCTACTAGATCCTTAATCTTTTTAATAGTACTCTCTATATTTTCTACGAAATTACTTTATTAAGTACTCGCCGAGAGAAACGGGGATAGATTGTTAGTAAGGTAGTAGTATATTTTTTAGACCGATTCCCTCTCGAAGAAGTCTTCTAGAAGTCTATTAACGATAATTATCTCGTTAGCTAGCTAACGGAAATCCTCGAGACTATACTCGTTAGCGTTAACTATACGTATATCCTTCTTTCCCTACTATAGAATTATTAGCCTTATTTATAATATCCTAAGTACTCGGCGTATAGCCGGCTATATAGCTAGCTATAGGGAAGTACTCTTACCTTAGCGCGAAATTCGGCATCTACCTTATCCTATCGATCTCCCTATACTAAACGACATTTTTGAGTCTTTAAATACTTCGTAGTAGTAGTAGTATTACTATCCCTAATTAACGGATACTTTATAACTAGCCTATAGAACTTGTATATTACTACCGGCTAGCCCTTAAGCCTATCGAGTATAGTAACCGTCCTATATACTACTCCTTTAGTTAAATACTTCTAGATAAAACTATTCCTACCCTTACTCCCCTAATTAACTAGGAACTTCTAGATATTCTATAGCCTCCGAAGCGAGGTATAACTAGAGCTTTTTACTATATTCTACTAGGTCTCTCGAACCTATTAATGAAAAGGCTCGTAATATTCCTTCTTCTAGATATAAANGCTAGCCCTTAAGCCTATCGAGTATAGTAACCGTCCTATATACTACTCCTTTAGTTAAATACTTCTAGATAAAACTATTCCTACCCTTACTCCCCTAATTAACTAGGAACTTCTAGATATTCTATAGCCTCCGAAGCGAGGTATAACTAGAGCTTTTTACTATATTCTACTAGGTCTCTCGAACCTATTAATGAAAAGGCTCGTAATATTCCTTCTTCTAGATATAAATATTATCCTATTTATCGAAGATCGCTAGATTAATTATTAATAGGGCCCTTAATTAAGTGTTCTCGGGAGAGAAGAGATTTCGTCGGGCTATCGATATCGACGATTAACGAGAACGCTAACTATCTCTACTAAAGGACTAAGCCCCTACTAGACTACTTCTTATTTAAAGAGTCTATAGTAAGGGATTGTTTCGTCTTTATAGAGGACTTTGAATAGATAGACTTAAAGCTCTATTATTTCCTTATCGTCCTTAAGATCTAGTCTATACTCCTAATAACTATCTAAAGCGAGATTGCGACCTTGTTATTCGTAAGCTTAGTAATAAACTAGTATTTAGGGTAGTAGGAACATTGAGGAGGTTAGTATTTAGAGGCATAGTAGCTTATAGATATAGGAGAATAGCGACTTAGATATTAACGACCGAGAGTCCTAAGGAGCTTTAATAGTCCGATAGATTACTCTTAAAGTAAGAAAGAAAGTTAATAAATTCCGAACTATAATATGAAATTATAGATAGCTAGGTACGAGGCATAATTTCAATAATATAGGTAGCTAGACTAGTAATAAGGATAGAAATTCCGATATGTATAGTCGCGTACTTATAATATTTATTTTAGTAGTTATATGAACTACTATGCGAGCTAGTCTATACCTATCTACTTAGTATCTTATATAACTATATCCTCGCTCTTCTACTATACTTTAGCGGTATCTACTACTATATAAGTAGAGCGTATATAGTCTATAGCTATTTGCCCTAAGCTAAGATATATTCCATTCTTCGAATTACTAAGATATATCGTTAAGAGGTACGTTAGCTTTAACATTCCCTTATAGCCTAGCTTAGCTAGTATCTTATAGTATCTACTCGTCTCTTCGAGCTACTTCCTCTCGATATCGAAGCAATAGTATAGAGCTTTTGCTTTACTACGTCCTAGGCATACTATATCCTTAAAGTAGTAGTAGCGGAGATTATAGTTCTAAGGCTAGTAGCCTAGTAAATTTAAGCGAGGCGTACTTCTAAAGTATAGCGGAAAGGTTTTGTCCTATGTATTAATATTTCGAATAGCGGCGTACTTAGCGTAGGTATAGATTTCGTATAGTATAGGGAAGCGTCCCTAACTTAAAGCTTTCTATAGAATTGTTAGTAAGACCTAACTTTTTAGCTAGCTACATAGCCGGCTATAAAGGATATACCTAAACTCTATTGTTTCCTACTACTTTCAATAGCTTTCTAATCTAGACCTTAGTCTATATACCCCTCTTAAACTCCTTCATTACCTATGGCTTTCTCTATGTCGAATGAATAGCCTTATACTAATATATATATACTATGCGAAACTCGATATCGAGAAATTTTAGGTAGTAAAGCTCCTTAGCTACCTCTTGTATCTTAGCTTTATAACTTAGAGTAAGAGGCTAAGTTAGATAAATAAAGTCCTAGTTCTTAGAATCCGCGGATAGATCTTTTATACTAGAGTGGTTCTATTCGTACTATTCTATTAGGTAATCGTCGAGTACTATCTCTTTTAAGCTTACGCTAGTTAAATTATCTACTACTATATATTTATCGTATAGATCCTCTTTATCCTTTCCCTTAATCTCTTTCCTAGATTATATTAGTATTCGATTAATAATAAATTTAATAAGGCCGGCTATATAGCCGGCTATAGCGATACTAACCCTCTATTCCTCTACTATAAGAAGACTAGTCTTAGACTAGATAGCTTCTCTTCTTATTCGGCCTTGCTTTTCTACTAAAATGTAGCTTTATCCTACTTAGGTCTCCTCTTCTACTTCTCTAGCTATCGTCGGAATATAGTTTACTTAGCTCTTTTCTTCTTTCTTAAGGCTTATTTAGTCTTAGATATTTATAAGACTCGCTTTACGTCCACTATAGTCTTCCTATATATAGAATACGCCTCTTTTGTCTTACGACGCTTTAGGCTCGGTATGCGATTATTAGGTTTATTATCCTCGTCGTAGATATAGTTACTAAGCTCGTAGTCGCCTTAATATAGTTACTAAGTACTACTACGGATAGTAGATTAAGCTATATACTTATCGCGAGCTATCTTACGTAGTTATTATAGGATGTTAATATCGAAGTTTTCGTAAGGTAAGAATTAGTAATATAGCTTAGAAATTTATAACGTAACCTATCCGAGGTTTCTATAGCAATAGCGACCTAGGCGATATATAGATACTATAGGACGAGTACTAAGTAGTACAAAAGTAAAGCTTCCTTTATGTAGCCGGTAGTGTAGCCGGTCTTCTAAGTAACGCTTATAGAACCCGGAAAAAGTCCGGGTTATAACCTAAAATTAGTGTAGGTCCTAGAACCCGAACCTAAACCAATCGTCCGGTTCCTACTAAGAAACCGAACCTAGACCTAATTTCTCGGGTTGTACCTAACCTACTAGGACGTCTACTTCGTAGTAGTAGCTAAACTTATGTATCTATTCTAGTACCTTATAGCTAGACTAATCGTAGCCTAAATATAGACGTAATATAACCTTGTCGCCTAGTCGTAGTATTAATAGCTTATGTTTCCTATCGTACCTATCCTTTATCTTAACTACGGCCTATACAATTACGTTATAGACCTCCTTCTAGATTCGTCCTCGCTTAGTAGTATAATCGTATAGGTAGTTATAGAGATTAGCGACTAGATCCAAATTAGTCTTAATTCCTATTATAATCTTATTTAGAGACTAACTAGTCGTAGCGCTTCGTAAGTTGTTTAGCGTTACTTATAACAATAGTAGATACTACGTCTAATTACCTTCGAGATACTCTAAGAGCTAGAACTATAGTACTATCTCTACTATCTAGTTAGTCCTTTCCGATTGCCTATCGATTTAAGGATAGTATACTACTAATGTAAGCAATTTCGCGTATAGCCTTAAAGATATTCCCTTTATAAACCCTAATAGCTAGTAAGGATTACGATCCCCGATTAGTACTAAAGGGAAGCTTATATCTATTAGATACAAGTACTTAATCTAAGCGATTCCCTACTATAAAGCGTCCTAATCCTCGTAGTCCTATACGATAGCGACCTTCTTACTAAATTTATATATAGACGTTAAGATAGCGTCTATACTAGTTAGGCTAGGGAGTAATACTATTACAAGGTCAATCGTAGTAGTATAGTAAACGCCGCTAGTTAGAGAAATCGGCTATAATTCGCTATATAGAGTATATCGCTACGTCCTTAAAAGTAGGCATTAATAGTAATACTCGATATATTTACGTAGTTTCCTACTTATACTATAGATATAGAATAAGGCCTAGAGCCGATTATAGCTTCGATAAAAGCCTTAGTAATATCGGTTATCGTAGGCCTACTCGAATACCTCCTTAACTAAGGACTATAGAATATATAGGCGTTTACGACTAGCTATTAATTCGCGATAGTAGAGTAGGTCGTCGCGTTTAAAGAATTTAATACCTAACGGATTATTGAACTTATTACCGGCGAACGGGTCTCTACCTTTATCGTATAGTACAAGGTACTTTATAATAATAGACATATCGATTCTATCTAGATATAACTATTCTAGAGCCTTTCGAGCCTATACTCTATATACTAATCGTTATACTAGCGCCTATTACTTATCGTACTTATAAGCTAGAGTAAGGTAGCGCTTAAAGTCTAGGTCTATTTCTACTAGTATTATATAGAATAACGCTATTAGCTCGCTATTAAGGTAGTATAAGAAGGGATAGAGGTTCTCTACTTCTAGGTCGTCCTTTAGCGTCTCTATATCCCCTAGTAGATAGCTAAGCGTATCCGGTACTAGATAGATATAGCTAGGCCTATAGATTATATTAATATAGAATTAGGAGAGAAATATCGATACCCTTACTAGTTTAAGGTTCTACTTACCTATATCGGTCGTCGTCGCTATCGAAACGGTATTAGTAAGTCCTACTATAGTATAATAGTCTATAAAGATCGTTATCGGATACGTAGACGCCTATATAAGGTAGCCGATCTTTTTTACTATCTAAACGATATCCGAATACTCGAGCTTAGTTAGCTAATATCTCTTTTCCGCGTTACTAAGACTATAGCTAAGGAATAATATTAGCTATATATAATAATATAGGAACAATTAGGCTTTACTAGTATCGTTAAGGATAGACTCTAGGTTACCTTTAACGTAGTAAACTATAGTACTATAACCGAATTCCCTTAATAAGTCGATATCGGTATATAGATACTACGTATAATTAAAATAGTAGAGGAATTCGGGTATCTTAAATATTAACTATAGGTAGTTAAAGACTACTAATAGCTCCTTGCGCTACTATTAGCTCTCGCCCGGTTTCGCTATAGCTACGTACTATCTCCTTGCGTTCCCTAATACTAGCGCTTCCTTAAGTAATTGTATCTTCTTAGCTTGCAATAGCGCCGCTATCTAGGCATAGTAGGGAATATACTAGTAGAGCTAATTCGTTAGTCCGATATATTGTTCTAATTTCTAGGCCAATTTAGGGAACTAGAGCGAAGTAATCGCTACTATCTTCTCGTTACTTATAGCTAAGCCTAAACCGCTAACGTATTATTCTAATAGCGTTATAGACGGGAATCCTAGAAAGGTTTTCTTTAGGCTAATACTAATACGTACTACGTTAAGTAAGTAGAAGACTATATCTAAGTAGTAGAGATACTTCTCTAATGTCTTCGAGAATACTACGATATTATCGATATAGGCTCTTACGAAACCCTAGCAATCGCGTAGAATATAATCTAGTTTGCGCTATATAAACTAAACGCTATTTAAATAGCCTATAATAGTAATATTAAATTACTCCTATCCCTAGTAGGTATTCATCGCTAGCTTATAGCGATCCTCCTTCGGTATTCCCTACTAGTAAAAGAAGGTAAGATAGTCTATTATACTAATAAAGTTATAGCCGACGAGGAGACCAAATAGATCTACCTAGAGGGGGATCTAGTAGCTATCGGGAATACTTATCCGGTTAAGGCCCTAGATATCTATAACTACTTATAGTTTATCGATTAATCTCCCTTTACTACTAGGAACTATCTTCTAGACTACGAATACTAGAAACCTAAAGGGGATTAGCTTAGTTATAAATTGTATCTTGCCCTAATTGTACAAATCCTCGTATATCTTATCGACTACTTCCTAGTCCCGCTTTCCTAGGTTAATTACCTTAGGTAGTAGAAGCTTATTAAGGTAATCGGATACTATAGGGATAGGTATAAACTCTAACTCTGGAATGTCTATAATCGTATAGCGATTAGTAAAAGGTTATAGATACTTTTCGACTACTAACGCGATTTTATTAGCTCGATTAGGCTTACTATAGATCGTAATCCCTAAGGAGTGTTTTCGTTCTAATTCTACTATCGTTATTAGAGCGTTAGGGTTAAGGGCCGCTAGACTATAGTTACCTATATCGATATAAAATGCCTCCTCGAAGGAGCTATCTAGTAGGGTTCCTACCTATTAGCTAGCCTTAATTCGTACCTACTATATAGAATCGTTACGAACTTAGATATAGGAGAAATTAGTATCGACTATCTAGTTATATATAGATACTAATAGTAGCGAGCTAGCTAACAATCCTTATATAGACCTATATAGTTATAGTATTACGCCTACTTCGAGTATAAAATTGTAGTACTATAGAAGGTCCCTAGCGAACTAGATTAGTACTATCGTAACTATACGAGGTAGTAGGATAATATCTTTAGTAACGTAAACTAGACGATTAAGGACTAGTTTGCCCTTCTTTCGCTTAACTACTACTTCGAAGCTAGCGTTGCCCTAGCTAGATATAGTTACCTTCTACGTTAGTATATCGATCTTTATTTCCCTTAACTATAATCAAATCTATTCTAAGTAGGATTTTAGCTTTCAACTTTAGTACTAAGTAGACTTCCTATACTATATAGCCTAGGACTACCTCGCCACTAGGTAGGATCGATAGGATAAAGAATTCTAGAAGGATATACTCTAAGGTTACTTAGGCGTCGGCGATTCCTCTAATCTCGAGTAGCTTACGTAGTCGAATTACCTCGATATCTAGGTACTATCTAAGTATAAACGCTTTCTCGCTAATCGTTATAGTATAACTAGTATCTAAGTAAATCTACTTAGTCGTCCCTCTTGGCGTAAACCGAGATAGGAACGTTATATATTAGAAATTATAGAATACGTAGCCTCGTTAGGTCGATAATATAGCTATCGATCTCTAAATATTAGGGTAAGCTAGTAGCCTCTACTATACTAGTAGCGTCGATACCGTTTTCTTTCCTCTATAGCCCTATTTTAGATACGTATATAGGAGGTTACCTAAGGTAAAGCCTAGATAGTAGATCTTGTAGATATGCTTCGATACGACGAATAGCTATATAGCTATAGGTATCTTAGTCTCTAGCGGCGATAATGGCCTAGGTTTTTAGAAGGATATTAATAGTAGAGTTCCTACCCTACTAAAGTATACTCTATAATCTAAATAATATAGATTAGTATAGTAATTATTAGAGCTAGTATCGCCGGAATGGCCCTATTCCCGATCGGATTATAGCTAGTAATCCTCTAATGCCTTAGTATACTAGCGCTCTAGCTAGGCATTATCCTCGTTAGGTAACTTAGCGTTACGATTAGGCGCCTATCGGGTATAATTCCCCTTACTAAAATAGGCCTACTTGCGACGCTTATTCTAGCGTAGCCTCGGGTTAGTATTATTTACGCTATAGGGCTTATTTTTAATCTACTTTAGATCTCTTAGTAGGTAGATCCTCCTCTACTATCCGTTTACGTTTATTTCTTAGTAATTGCTCTACTAGTTATATCTATTACTATAAAACTAGGGATTAGGATAGTTACCTATTGCCTTAGTCTAATTAGAATTCTCCTTCTATCTATAGCTATTATTAGCTACTTATAGTAGAAAATTACGACTATTCCTAGTACGATTAGGTTACGCTCGAGCCTTACCTACTCTATTTGCTATTTGTTCCTAGACGTAGAACTTCTTCTTATAGGCTATAACGAATTCGTTAGTCGTCGTATCTTCGTCTAGCTCGAATAGGGCTTCTTAGAAACGCGGCTCTAAGTACAAATATACTTAGAGTACTTAGAGCTCTTCGCTAAATCCTACGTTATCTACTAGACGTATCGTAGTAACGATATAGTCTATAATTAATCTACTAGCCCGAACGTCCTTCTAGCTATAGAATTACTAGTTAAGTATTCTTATCGCCCTAACTAGGGAGACCTTCTAGCGCTTAGTAAGCTATTCTTACTATCTTTTAATTCCTCTATCGCCTTAGAGATAGCGATAGTTATAGTCGGCGATCTAGGCCTAGTACTACGATTAGGCTATACTACGAAAATAGAGCAATAAGTTAAGATATACCTCCTTAGACCTAACTATCTATATATAGTCTTTAGTAGCTAGAATAAAGGCATAAACTAAGCGATAGGTTATCTTACTACCTACTAGAGTATAATCGCCCTTACTATACTTAGTTATACTTAACGTCGGATTAAAGAATCCTAGGCGTAATAGGTCGAAACGTGCCTTAGGACGATCGTATATTAATTCTTTAGAATCTAAAGATAAAGAAGATCTATCCCGATAGTATCTATAACGATATATCCTATAGTATGTACGACGGCTACGCTAGCTATATACTTCGTTATCTATAGAGCTATCGGACGAGGATAGCGATCCCTAGGGAGGATAGCTACGTCTTCTAGAGTATTTGTCCCTTCTATTATAGCGACCTACGCGGCGCTTGCTATAATTAGAGCGATTAGACCGGTCTCTATCCTCGCTATTAGGATCGGGGCCTCTTACGTTACTATAGGATCTATAGGTATAACGCTCCTTATTACTATAGTAATACTTATATAAGTTATAGTAACGCGTATTAGGGCATCTACCGGTTTAGCCTTATAGGGAGTTATAGTAGCTAGGGCTAGACCCGAGTCTAGCTCTCCTTAGCTAGGAACGCTAGCGTTAGTAGAGATAATCCTCTATATAATCGTAGAATTTCCCTTTATATCTACTATAGCCTTCGTTATAGCCTCGCCTAGCGTAGGATCCTAGGTCCTCTAGCGCTAGTATAATTCCTTACTCTATTAGGAACTCGATTACGGAATCGTCTAAATAGACGCCTCGTTTCTATATCGATTGTCTTAAAGTATCGAACCGTTAGTATTCTTACTAGAGTTATATATCCTTACGATCGATCTCCTCTATCTTTCCTAAACGCGAACGACGTACGTCGTTACTATATCTATAAGGACGACCTCGTAGGTAGTTACGTTCTATAGGGCCTTACTTCTCGTCTATTACTAGTACGTCGTCGCTATGTCTATAAGGACGACCTTATAGATAGTTACGTTCTATAGGGCCTTAATTCTCGTCTATTACTAGATATAGCGACGAATTAAATAGAGACGAACAACGTATCTACTATAAATAGGGCCTTTATAAAGGTTACTACTAAAATACTAAGAGTAGTATATCTATTAACTACTAGGATACCTATAAATACGATAGTGCCTATAACCGCGATAGTGCTCTCTACTAGGTTACTATCGATATATTCCTTATACTAGGGGATTCTAGCTACGACGAATACGTACTCGATAGCCTCTAATAGGTAGGAGGTACCTCTTATTAGGCAAGCCTAGTACGCTCGATGTCTATAGGGAAGTATATTTTAGAATAATATTACTTATAGTAGTACGACTCGTAGGTCGTAGAGAATACGGCTTTTACTTCCTTAATCGCCCTAGTTAGTAGGCCTTTATCTACTATCTACTATCCTAGAAAATTGAACTCGTCTAGGACGTATAGGCTCAATTCTTAGACTTTAGCGACCGAGGGCCGTAGATTCCCTATAATAGGATAATAGTATAGGATATAGGCTACTAATAAGTTAATATAGGCTTACTTACTCCTTAGCTAGGCTATAAAGGTATTACTATAGCCGACGTATTGTACGATATAAGAATAGATCTATATTATATATAGTTTAACTACCGTTAATCTAAAGCTACGGTATAGGGGATATAGTTAGACTACTAGATTAATAGAGTATAGTTTCTAGTCGAGTCGGAAGTAGGACCTAAGCTAAAGAGGTTTTTTAGGGATATCGTATATCGTCTATATAGAATCTAAGACGAACGAGTAGCTAGCGTTTAAGATCTAGTTCCCTTACTACCTATTAGAGGTAGGAACTATAGTTGTACTAATACCGGTACCTTCTCTTAGTCTAATAAATCCTACTTATACTAGATTGAAATCGTAATCGGTAGTCGTAGCTATACTACCTATCCTAAGTCGTAGTTAGCCTAATAAGAGGCAAACTATAATAAAGCGAATATAGGAGGATATCGTAGTACTAGTAACGTAGTAAAGGCGACTATCGACTAGCGTAGAAGTGTAGTAAACCGGCTACTCGCGAACCGAGTTAAATAGGTCTAGATCGTAGAGATCGGCTAGCCGTTTGTATAGATCTAAGCTAAATCGTCCTTATCTAATCTATATCGGTACGATATCGTAGTAGCTCGTTAGTTTAGATAATAGTAGAGATAGATTAGTATAGTAGCTAATCGTATCGTATGCCTTATAAAGCTACTAAGTTAATAGGTACTATAGAGACGTTACGATCGTAATGGTTAGTATATAAGTATAGTTAATTATCTAAACTATGTTCTATAAGTATAAGATATCCTAGTATCGTACCGATACTAGGCTAGACTATAATACCTCTAGGATTCCCTTCTATAGTAACTAGGAAGTATTAGGGACTATAGTCGCGTTCTAAGACTAGTAGCTTACTAGAATTCTAAGCTAGAGACAAATAGATATTAATTAAAAGCATTAAGTATTAAATAGTTAAGCTTTAATAAATTCTAAGATTTTCAAATTTCTAAATTGTAGTTTTTTGAATTTTTAGATTTTTAAAAAGTTTTAACTTAATCTTTTAGAATTTAACTAATATTTAATTACTAGTCTAGTATTAACTAAGAGTTTTAAATTTCTAAGTAGTACTCTATTAGAAAATTAGTTTTTTTATTTTAGAATAGAAAAATACTAATATTAATTAAATTAATTAGCTATATTAAATATATCTAATTCCTAGACTAAGATATAAGCGCCTATAAGTATAGGAGATATAAATATACCTCTCTAGAAACAATAGAGGAATAATAGTTCTAAGGAAAGGCAAAGGAAGGAAGGGATCTAGCCTCTATTCTAAAGCTAGGCTAAGGGATAACCGGTACCTAAACTAGGCCCTAAAGGCCTAAAAGACTAGCCTAACTAGCTAAAAGTAAACGGTAATGTGTAGAAGAACCTCTAAACCCTTATAGACGATATCTAAAAGGTACTAGATACTCCCTAGGTCCTAGATTTCCTATCCCTCTTCTCCCTCCTCTAAAGGGCCTATACCTAACTCCTATACTAGCTTAAGGATACTAATACTATTAATACTCTCTAAATCTACCTATAGATCCTCTAAATCCTACTAAAGATACTTAATCTAAAAATATAGATATAGGCTACCTCCTAAAGCTAGCTAGCTATACTAAGTATATAGAGAATTCCCCTAGAGACTTACATAATTACTATAAGGGTAGGTTATAAGAAAGAGTAAGATAAAATAAAAGTCCTTACTAACTAAGAGATACTATAAGGACTTAAAGACCTAGGGATAATTACTATTAAGAAACTTAAGAGTAGTAACCTAAGGATCTTTATAGTATCTAAGCCTACTAAGGAAAAGTTAGTAAGTTAACTAGGATAGATCTAAAAGACAATCCCTAGTACTATAGTAGAGATCCTAATATACTAGGTACTAGTCTATAGTTTTAGGATAGTAGGATTTAATCCTAAGGACCTAAACTATATCTAGAAGATCTAGGAGGAGAATAGAAGGCTTTATCCAAACCTTAAGATATCCTAGGTAGCCTAGCTAAAAAGCCTAAAGGCTAGGGAGGACAAGATATACTCCTCTATTATCCTAAATATATAGAGCTTAGCCTAAGTAAGAGAAATAGTCTAGAAAGGCCTAGTATCCTAAGGTATCCTCCTTACTATAGAGGAGTTTAATCCTAAATAGAGACCTATATAATACCTTAAGTATAGACAGTTTAGACATATTATAAAATACTATAGAGCTAAATAGATATATAGAGAATACGTAGGACTATATCGAATAGACGAATACTAGGGAACATTATAGAAATATAGTAACTATTAAGGTACCTATATAGTATAGTTACTATTATGTAAGGTAAAACAAGTAGCTATTACTAAAGTAAGGGCATTTAGAGCCTAAGTAACTAAGAGCTAGAGCTATCTAATATATCTAAAAGACCTAAAGAATTTAGAAGGATAGATAACTATTAGATCTAAGAGAAAAGCTACTATAAATACGAGCCTAGACTAGGGGATAGAAGATAGATTAAGAAGACTACTAGGGAGACTAATAGATACAAACTCTACTACCCTAGTAGGTAGATCCTAGAATAATAAAATCTCTTCCTTATTTCTCCTATTCTTAGGATAGGAAGGGTAACGAAGCTAGAGCTAAAGTAACGAAGCTATAGAGGATATATAAGTATATTAAGATACCTAGAATAAACAATAGCTTAGGATAGCTTACTATCCTATAGTACAATATTAACTATAGTATAGATACGATCTAGATACTATTCCTCTAGTAGCTAGACCTAAAGGCTTACTATATAGTTACAATCTAGGACCTATAGAGTAGCCCCTAGAACAAGAATATAGTAGTATACCTAGGACACTATACTATACTCCTAGATACAAAATGCCTAAGGGTAGCTATATATATATCTAA
The DNA here is from genome assembly GCA_001578225.1 of Pseudocercospora musae. Taxonomy (NCBI): domain Eukaryota; kingdom Fungi; phylum Ascomycota; class Dothideomycetes; order Mycosphaerellales; family Mycosphaerellaceae; genus Pseudocercospora; species Pseudocercospora musae. Next base: position 13,740 of record LFZO01000443.1, read on the forward strand.
GGAGATTAGTATATAAGTAGAGAATACTAAAGAATACTCTAGAGACCTAATCTTAGCTAGACTCTATATAGGAGGTAGATAGATTAATATTACTAACTACTACAATCTATCTAGCCCTACGAGATTATATCCTAGGTATCCTCCTACTAGTAGAAGTAGTAGTCTAGGGAAGGGAAGAAGAAGAGATTATACTACTAGGGGATTTTAACCTATACTATCCTAGATAGGAAGGGAATACTATCTAAAACTAATATTAGGTATTAGACTACCTTATTACGATTATAGAAGAGGCCTACCTTAACCTACTACTAGAGCTAGGTACAATTATATAGGAGAATCCTAGGAGCTACTAGATCCTAGATCTAGTCTTAAGGACAATAGGAATCTAACAAAATATATAAGAATATAGAACAAGAATAGACCTAGAAATAGGATTAGACTACGTACTAATCTAAACTATAATCTAAAAGGATAAATAGGAAGGCAAAGAGATTACTACTAGAATAATAGATATACTATAGTAGCTTAATATAATAGCCTAAGAGGTATAGGAGATACTGGCTAGGATAGTCTAGGAAGATTTACTAAAGGCTAAGCCCTCTAGGTATACTAAAATAACTTAGTTAAGGGAATATAGTAAAGTACTAAAGAAGATAAGATACTTAAAGAGGGAGTAGAGCTAGGATAGAATAGAGGAGAGCCTAGTAGTATACCTAATAGCCTTATAGGCGAAAGGTAAATAGATTAGGAAAGATAGAAACCTAGGCTAGGAAACTACTAAGGACCTAAGGAAGATATAGAAGCTAGCTAGGTAGGCTAAGGAAAAGGTAGGCTAAAGGAATCCCCTATCCTAATTCCTAGAGATTAGGAATAAGAATAGTATAATACAAGTAAAGAACTAAGGAAAAGCGGAAGTATTAGTCTAGTATTTCTTCCTAGAGCTAAAGAAAGCTAACTTAGAAGATATATAAGACATAACCTACCTAAGGCTATTCTAAATAGAAGAAGAAGTCCTACTAAGAGAACTCTAGAAGATACTTAATAGGCTCCCTAATAGTGAAGCCCTAGGATCCGACTAGATCCTTAATCTACTACTTAAGGAATATAGATAGGAGCTTGGATCCCTACTATACTAGTTCTTTATAGTATACCTATAATAAGGATACTATCCTAAATCCTTCAAATACTCTATAGTAGTAGTCCTAAAGAAACTATAGAAGCTAGACTATACTAAGCTAGGAGTATATAGACCTATAGTATTACTAAATACCCTAGCGAAAGTCCTAGAGGCTATTATAATAGATAGGATAAGTAAAGAGGCTAAAGAAAGGAACCTTCTTCCTTAATCCTAGATAGGAGGAGTAAGACTAGGAAGATCTACTATCTTAGCCCTAGAGCTAATAATAGAATAGGTCTAGATAGTCTAGAGAATAGACCTAATAATAGTAGTATTAATACTATACCTTAATATATTAGGCTCTTTCGATAATGTATTATATTAAAGGCTAATATATAATATTAAGATAAAGGCTTACCTATAATACATTATATTATATATCTAGTTATTCTTCTAGGATAGGACTATATACCTTAGACTTAGAGAATATACAGACTAGGCAAGGCCCTAGACAACTAGTATACTACAAGGATTAATTCTCTTACTAATCCTATTCCTATTCTTATTATCTATACTCCTCCCTAACCTAGAAGGAATAGGAACTATAGTAATAGGCTTTATAGATAACTCTAATATTCTTATATATAGGAAAAGTATAGAAGGGAACTATAGAAAGCTTAAGATAGCATAAAACAAATATATATAATAGGTAGCTAAACATAGGGCTACCTTCGTACTATAGAAGTACTAGCTAATCTACTTTACTAGGAGTAGAACAAGATATAACCTATAGGCTATAGTTAATATACTAGGGTTCGAGGATAGGCTAGCTCTATCCCTCTAACTACTAGGAGTATAGATTAATTCTAAGCTATAGTAGGGCCTATATATTAGGAAAATAGTAGAGAAAGGTATATCCTAGATACTTTTACTCTAGAGGCTATACAAATCTATATAGGGAGTATTATTTTAGATAGCAAAGTACCTATATATAGCTATAGTAAGACCTACAATAATATATAGGGCTAAAGTCTAGATAATACTAGAAGGACTATCTAGATATACAAAGGGAACTACTATACTACTAAAGAGGATCTAAAACTAGGTACTAAGATATATTATAGAAGTATATAAGAGTATAGTAGAAGGGATTAGAATCTCCTCTAAAGGGAAATATAAACCCCTCCTATCTATCTATATATATAAGAGATAGTAAGGTAATAGTCAATTAAGATAGATAATAAACCTACTACTAGATATATCTAAAAGAGATATAAGAAGGTCTAGAGGGAATATAGGAGGAGAAGGGATATAGCCTAGGTATAAGACCTAAAGATAAGGTAGAGGAAGATTATAGAGCTAGTTAATAGGTAAACTAGGGACTATATCTAATAAGGAGTAATAATGCCTAAATTATAGTAGATATACTAGAGATAGAGTATACAATAGGGAAACTAAGTTAAGAGGAGGCAAATATCCTAGTAGAGCTAACAACTCCCTATAGCCTAATAGGAAGGGATAAAAGACAAGGAGCTATACTAAGGATAGTCTAGGAAATAGAGTATAATACTAACCCTAATTAGAACTAAACATATTATACTAAATGTATATTTAATAAGGAGGAGGATTCTAGATAGGATATTAGAATATACTTATAGATATAGAGCCTAGATACCTAAACATATTATACTCTTCTACCTAGAGAGACAAAGGATAAGGAACTAACTCCTCTAAAAGATAGAGACATTATAGTAAGAGATTACCTAGACTAAAAAAGGCTTAAATAAAGTAACTAAATAGATAATTAAGGAGGATCTTCTAGAGTAGTTCTCCCTTATAAAGGAGGAACTAGAGAAGGAGGAAGGTAGGAAGTAGAAATAGGAGCCTAGTAAGAGGAAGGAGCTATAGAGATCCTCTCTATATCCTATAGCCTAACTAGATACAAAAGGTAGGAATAGAATCCTATATAATAAGAAGGAGGTTATGGGTTTTATACTAGAGGCCTAGGCTAAGGGCTTTTACCTTTAAAGGTAAATAGAGATAGCTACTTGTCTAGTAGATAGAATAGTATAGTAATACAAGAATTCATAATAATAATATAACTAGATTGCCTATACTTAAGGTACTATAAAGGTCTCTATTTAGGATTAAACTCCTCTATAGTAAGGAGGGTACCTTAAGATACTAGGCCTCTCTATATAATATCTCTTACTTAGATAGAGCTCTATATACTTAGAATAATAGAAGAGTATATCTTGCCTTCCCTAGCCTTTAGGCTCTTTATCTAGGCTACCTAGGTTATCTTAAGGCTTAGGTAGAGCCTTCTATTCTCTTCCTAGATCTTATAGATATAGCTTAGATCCTTAGGATTGAAATTAGCCTTCTATTCTCTTCCTAGATCTTATAGATATAGCTTAGATCCTTAGGATTAAAATCCCTAGTCCTAAAGCTATAAATTAGTACTTAGTATATTAGAGTCTCTACTATAGTACTAGGAAGTATCTTTTAGATCTACCCTAGTTCGCTTACTAGCTTCTCCTTTATAGGCTTTAATACTATAAAGATCCTTAGATTACTACTCTAAAGTTTCTTAATAGTAACTATCCCTAGGTCTTTAAGTCCCTATAGTATCTCTTAGTTAGTAAGGCCTTTTATCTTATCTTACTCTTTCTTCTAACCTATCTTAATAGTAATTATATAACTTTCTAGAGGAATTCTTTATAGGCTTAGTATAGCTAGCTAGCCTTAGGAGATAGCCTATATCTATATTCTTAGGTCGAGGATCTTTAGGGACGCTTAGAGGATCTATATATAGGTTTAGAAGGTATTAATAGTATTATTATCCTTAAGTTAGTAGAGAAGTTAGATCTAGGCCCTCTATAGGAGGTTTAGGAAGGATAGGAAATCTAGGGCCTAGGGAGTATCTAGTATCTTTTAAATATCGTCTATAAGGGCTTAGAGGTTCTTTTAGATATTTCCGTTCGCTTTTATCTAATTAGGCTAGTTTTTTAGGCCCTTAGGGCCTAGTATAGATACTAGTTATCCTTTAGCCTAGCTTAGGGATAGAGGCTAGATCTTTCTCTTCCTATATCTTTCTATAGGACTACCGTTATTCTACTATCTCTAGGGAAAGATAGTTATATCTCCTATAATTATAGGCGCTTACGCCTTATTCTAGGAGTTAGGTATCGCGTTTCTTAATAGTACTATATAGTATAGACTATACCTTTACGAGTAAGTAGCGTATATACTATATATTAATATAGTCGCTTAGCTAATCTTCTAGTACTACGAGTTTAAAAATAAAGTTTTAAACTATCTAGTTCTTATACTAATACGTAGCCTTATACTCGAAAATTACATTAAGTATACGATTTATAGAATCCCTAATATAGTTAATATAGAAGTCTTTAAAGCCTTTATAGATATAAGTATTTAGACTTTTAATATTATAATTATTATACTACTTCTTATATATATTGCCTATAACGTATATAATCCTATATAGTATTCTACTTTAGTTAGTATAATAGATATCTCCTAATAAAGTAAAGATTAAGACTAGTTTCCTTAGAAACCTTCTTATCTCTTTAATAGTATCCTTTTTAAAAAGTTTCGACTTCTTTAGTCTTAGCTTACTATTTATAAAACCTACGACTAAGTCTACTATACTTAGCTTAGACGCCTCGCTATAGGCTTATAATAGAGTTATGTAAAGACTAAGCTAAGTATATAGGATCCGCTAGATAGTCTCTATAGATCTATAATTAGACTTATTAGTAGCCTATTTAGACTCTAGAGTTACTACATAATTAGACTACTCGACGCTTATAGTACGCCTAATATTCGCTATTGTAGAGCCTATATTAAGATATATATATATATAGACGTATACTTTTATACTCTAGCTCCTATATCTAGACTTCTTGTTTTAGTAACTTCTATTCGGCCTTCGAGTACGTAATATACTTGTTTAATATAGCCTATAGCTTATTAAGTAAGGCCTAACGTTCTATATCTTTCTAGAAGTAATTGTTGTCTATTAGTAGTATACTATTACTATCTAATATACTCGGTTCGCTTACGTATATTCTATAAGGTTCTATAGGCTACTATCGAGATAGACTTATTAGAACTATTAGAGGCTAGGTATATAGTAACGTATAGAATACCTATCTAACTAATAATCTAGTAGATAGTAGAATTAATAAGTATCTCCTAATAGAATAATATAGTATACTAGATTAAAAAGGCTATACGAGTTCTATATACTCTATATATATACTAAGTATATACCGCTTAGTAGATATAGGGCTTAGTAAGAGACCTTATCTTATTAAAATCCTTATAATTAGTTACTTCTAGAATAAATAGAGTATAGTACTTCTCTACTACTAATAGAAATTAATAGAGAGAAAGAATATAAAATCGATAGTATTATAGACTTATACTAATTTAAGTTAGTCTTTAAATATAAAGTCCTTTAGATAGGCTATAACTAAGCTAAATAGATTAACCTTAACGATATTATTAATACTACTAAAGCTATTACTAAGTTTTATATATACTATCTAAAGAAGCTCTAGCTATATAAAGTAGTAACGATACTAGCTATAATTAGTAATATTACTACTATAGCGAAGGCGACTAGGGCATAGATCCCTCTATCGTTTAAGAAAGAGAATATTATTATAGATTATAGTCTTTAAGTAGATATTAAGTTAAGTTAGAGTTATATAATTAATATCTTAGATATCTTTAGCTTTATCTTTTACGTAGCTTCTTAATAGAACTTCGTTCTTTATACTTTATCTTATCTATATAGTAACGATATTTATTTACTTACTATTATTCCTTAATAAGATATTATTTAAGAATAATAAGTTACTTAGGGTAGTAGATAAGTTACTCTACTACTAGTAAGAGATACTACTTATTAACTTATAGTACCTATCTATTATATCTTTTTATCCTTGAAAACATGCCTAACTCCTAGGCTAAGGCGCGAGCGCCTACGAGTATAGGAGACATAAGTATACCTCTCTATAAACAAAATAGCGATAGTAGTTCCGAGGAAAGGTAGAGATAGGGAGGGATCTAGCCTCTATCCCTAAGCTAGACTAAGGGATAACTAGTACCTAAACTAGGCCCTAAAGGCCTAAAAGACTAGCCTAAGTAGCTAAAAACGAACAATAATATACAAAAAAACCTCTAAACGCTTATAGACGATATCTAAAAGGCACTAGACGCTCCCTAGGCCCTAGATTTCCTATTCCTCCTCTCCCTCCTCTAGTAGGCCTAGACATAGCTCCTATACTAGCTAAAGGATACTAATACTACTAACGCCCTCTAAACCTATATATAGAACCTCTAAATCGCTACAAAAACATCCAAACTAAAAACATAGGCATAGGCTACCTCCTAAGGATAGCTAGCTATACTAAGTATATAGAGAATCCCCCTAGAAAGTTATATAATTATAGTAAGAGTTAGTTATAAGGAAGAGTAAGAAGGGGGAAAGGGCCTTACTAACTAAGAGATACTATAGGGACTTAAAGACCTAGGAGTAATCGCTATTAAGAAACTTAAGAATAGTAACCTAAGGATCTTTATAGTATCTAAACCTACTAAAGACAAGCTAATAAGCGAACTAGGGTAGATATAGAAGATACTCCCTAGTACTATAGTAGAGGCTATAGTATACTAGGTACTAGTCTATAGCTTTAGGACTATAGGATTTAATCCTAAGGATCTAAACTATGCCTACAAGATCTAGGAAGAGAATAGAAGACTCTACCTATACCTTAAGATATCCTAGAAAGCCTAGCTAAAAAGCCGAAAAGTTATAGAAGGCAAGATATACTCCTCTATTATCCTAAACATATAGAGCCTAGCTTAGGTAAGGGAAATGATATAGAAAGGCCTAGTATTCTAAGGTACCCTCCTTACTATAGAGGAGTTTAACCTAAAGTAGAGACCTATACAATACCTTAAATATAGACAATTTAGGTATATTGCAAAATACTATAGAGCTAAATAGGTATATAGAAAATACGTAGGACTATATAGGATAGACGAATATTAAGGAATACTAAGGAAATGTAGTAACTACTAAGGTACCTATATAGTATAGTTAGTATTATATAAAGTAAAACAAGTAGCGATAGTAAAAGCGAGGATATTTAGAGACTAAGCAACTAGGAGCTAGAGCTACCTAACTTACCTAAAAGACCCTAAGGACCTAGAAGAATAGACAACAATTAGGTCTAAGAGAAAAGCTACTAGGAATACAAACCTAGACCTAGAAACCAAAGATAGGTTAAGAAAACTACTAGGGAGACTAGTAGGCATAAACTCTAATACCCTAGTAGGTAGGATATAGAATAACAAAATCTCCTCCCTATTTCCCCTAGTTATAGACTAAGAAGGATAGCTAAGCTAGAGCTAGAGCTAGGAAGCTATAGAAGACATATAGGCGTACTAGAATACCTAGCATAAATAGTAGTAAAGGGAAACTTACTATCCTATAGTACAATACTCATTATAGCGTAGACAAGATCTAAATCCTATTCCTCTAATAGCTAGATCCGAAGGACTACTAAGTAGTAGTAATCCAAGAGCTATAGATTAATCCCCATAAAAGGGATACTATAGTATACCTAGGATACTATACTATACTCCTAGGAGTAGTATATCTAAGGGTTACTATATATATCTCTAGGGAGATAAGTATATAAACATAGAATATAAAAGAATACTCTAGAGACATAGTTATAGTTAGACTCCTTATAGGAGATAGATAGGTTAATATCCTAAACTACTACAACCCTTCTAGCCCTACTAGAGACTATACCCTAGGTACCCTCCTACTAATAGAAGATGTAACCTAGGGAAAAGAGGAGGAAGAGACTATACTACTAGGTAACTTTAACCTATACTATCCTAGGTAGGAAGGGAACAATACCTAGAACTAATATTAGGTAGCGGACTACCTTATTACAATTATAGAAAAGGCCTACCTTAACCTACTCCTAGAATTAGGTACAATTATATAGGAGACTCCTAGGAGCTACTAAACCCTAGACCTAGTATTTAGGACTATAGGAATCTAATAGAATATATAGGAATATAGAACGAGGATAGACTTAGAAATAGGATTAGACTATATACTAATCTAAACTACAATCCTATAGGCCTAGACTAGTACTAGAGCCTAGGTATAAACACTATAATAGAAAAAGGCGGACTAGGACAAGATTAGGGCTAGGGTAAAGAAGGAGGTATAAGAAATAATAAATCTCTAATATGAAGTAGATATACTATAATAGCTTAATGTAATAGCCTAGGAGGTCTAAGAAATACTAGCTAAGATTATCTAGGAGGATATCCTAAAGGCTAAACTATCTAAGTATACTAAAATAACCTAGTTAAGGGAGTATAGTATTATAGTAAAAAAAAACAAGATACCTTAAGAGGAAGTAGAGCTAAGATAGAATAGAAAGGAACCTAGTAGTATACCTAATAGCCTTATAGGCTAAAGGCAAGCGGATTAGGAAAGATAGGGACCTAGGCTAGAGAGATATAGTTAAAGAATCTACCGAGGACCCGAATAAGATCTAGAAACTAGCTAGGTAGGCTAGGGAAGGGATAGGCTAAAGATATCCCCTTCTATAATTCCTAGAGATTAGGGATAAGGATAGTATAATATAAATAGAGTACTAAGGGAAGGTAGAAGTACTAGCCTAATACTTCTTTCTAGAGCTAAGAAAAGCTAACTTAGACGATATATAATATATATCCTATCTAAGCCTATTCTAGATAGAGGAAGAAGTTAGAATAGGAGAACTCTAGAAGATACTTAATATACTCCTTAAGGGAAAAGTCCTTAGACTAGACTAGATCGTTAACCTAGTACTTAAGGAATATCGATAGGAACTTAGACCTATACTATACAAGTTCTTTATAGTATACCTATAATAAGGATAATATCCTAAACCCTTTAAATACTCTATAATAGTTGTCTTTAAGAAACTATAGAAGCCGGACTATACTAAGCTAGGAGTATATAGACCTATAGTACTACTAAACACTATAGTAAAGGTCCTAGAGGCTATTATTATAGAGAGAATAAGCAAGGAAGTAGAAGAAAGGAATCTCCTTTCCTAATCCTAGATAGGAGCTAGACTAGGAAGATCTACTATATTAGCCCTAGAGCTAATAATAGAATAGGTTTAGATAGTCTAGAAAACGGACCTAACAATAGTAGTATTAATACTATACTTAGACATATTAGGGTTATTCGACAATATATTATACTAGAGACTAATATACAATATTAGAATAAAAGTATATCTATAATATATTATACAATTTATCTAGATTCCTTTAGGATAGGACTATATGCCTTAGATTTAGAGAATATATAGATTAGGCAAGGCCCTAAATAACTAGAATACTATAAGGATTAATCCTCTTACTAATCCTATTCCTATTCTTTATATCTATACTCCTCCTTAACCTTAAGGATAGGGGAACTATAGTAATAGACTTCGTAGATAACTCTAATATTCTTATATATAGAAAAAGTATAGAAGGGAACTATAGAAAGCTAGAGATAGTATATAACAAGTATATACAATAGGTAACTAAACATAGGGCTACCTTTGCACTATAGAAGTACTAACTAATCTACTTTACTAGGAGTAGAAAAAGATATAACCTATAGGCTATAGTTAATATACTAGGGTTTAAGGATAGGCCTACTCTATCCCTCCGATTACTAGGGATATAGGTAGATTTGACACTATAGTAGGATCTATATATTAAGAAAGTAGTAGAGAAAGGCATATCCTAGATATCCTTACTCTAAAGGCTATATAAATCTATATAGGGAGTATTATTCTAAAAGGTAAGATACCTATATATAGCTATAGTAAGGTCTATAATAATATATAGGGCTAAAGTCTAGATAATACTAGAAGGACTACCTAGATATAGAAAAGGGGCTACCTTAAGGTTAGATAAGATCTAAAACTAGGCCCTAAGATATATTATAGGAGTATATAGGTAGGTCAATCTTATTACTATACTATTCCAACTACTAGACAAGTAGCGATCTCTAGTTTTCCTTAGGAGGGAAAAAGCCCTTTACTCTACCTTCCTAACTCCCTTGAAGCCCCTACTAGTTTTGTACGGTATTAAAAACCTCTACTCTCTATTATACTATTAGGGATACTAAGCCCTACCCTTAGTTATACTAGTCTTTTAAACATTAAGAGGTTCCCTATATCTCTATCGCCTTAACTAGATTATATCTACTTCCTCTAGTTTAGTATCCTTTATTAACTCGTTCCTTTATAGCTTTAAACTAGGTAGGAGGGAAATCTAGTTTAGGGAATAGGGTAGTACCTCTATCCCTTTCCTTCCCTTCCTCCCTCCCCTTTAAGTACGGATTATTACTATTCCTCCTACTTTCTAGTTAACTTCTATATTAGCTCTCTACTAAGCTATAAACTATCCCTATCCTTACTTAGTATCTAGTTATATAACCTATACTACTAGAAATTGGATTTCCTATATTGGTTTTTATACTTAGGTATTCTTTATAGGCTACCTTATATACGGTATAAGGAGTAGTTTGTATTAGATACCTAGCCTTTAGAACTAGCATTAGTGCCCCTAGGGTAAAAGCTAGGGCCTAGGGAGCAAATCTAGGACTATACTCCCCTAGGGGCTATAGGCTATAGGGTATACTAAGTGCTTTATCCTCTACATTCCCTCCTCCTTTAAGTAGTTATTGAAACCTTCTCTTTAGTTATTCCTCCCTTCTCTTCGGGACAATTAGTCCTAGGTTACTACGCTAGTTCCTTATCCCTAGGATAGATTCCCTTCCTAGAAAGGTTAGCCTATCGACTCGGTATTAGTTCCTATACTAGTTGTAGCTACGCTAGGCTCGATAGGTAGTCTAGATAGTTTTCTAAATAGCTAGTCGCCTTAGAGCTAGACTCCTTTTATCTAGGCGCCTTAAAGGTGCCTCCCTAGGTAGCGCTATAGGCAGGAGAGATTTGGCTCTATCGACGACGACAACGTCGCCGCCTCTAGGTTCGTAGCTAGTACCGCGTATAGGTACTCTCCTTTACTAGCTATAGGAGTATATAAGAGTATAGTAGAAGGGGTCCTCTAAAGGGAAATACAAATCCTATCCCTCTCTCTATATATATAAGAGATAATAAGACAATAGGTAGTTAAGGTAAACGATAGACCTATTACTAAGTACATCTAGGAGAGATATAAGAAGGTCTAGAAGGAATGTAGAAGGAGTAGGGATATAGCCTAGGCATAAGACCTAAAGATAAGATAGAGGGAGATAGTAGAATAGGTTAATAAATAGACTATGGAATATATCTAATAGGAGGGAATAATGCCTAAATTATAGTAGATATACTAGAAATAGAATATATAATAGGAAAGTTAAGTTAGAAAAAGGTAGATATCCTAATAGGACTAATAACTCCCTATAGCCTAGTAAGAAGGGCTAAAGAATAAGGAACTATATTAGGAATAGTTAAGAAAATAGAGTACGATAGTAACCCTAATTAGGATTAAACATATTAGCTTAAATGTATCTCTAATAAGGAGGAGGGTTTTAGATAAGATACTAGAGTATATATATATAGATATAGGGCTTAGATAGCTAAATATATTATACTCTTCTATCTAGAGAGATAAAGGAGAAGGAACTAACTCCTCTAAAAGATAGGATCGTTATAGTAGGAGATTACCTAGACTAAGAGAGGCTTAAATCAAGTAACTAGATAAATAATTAAGAAGGGCCTCCTTAAGTAGTTCTCCCTTATAAAGGAGGAGCTAGAGAAGGAGGAAGAGGAAGGTAGGAAGTAGGAATAAGAGCCTAGTAAGAGGAAGAAGTAATAGAGATCCTCTCTATATCCTATAGCCTAAATAGATACAAAAGATAGGGATAGAATTCTACATAGTAGGAAGGAGGCGAAGGGTTTTATACTAGAGGCTATAGGCTAAGGGCTTTTACCTTTAAAGATAGATAGGGATAGCTACTTGTCTAGTAGTTAGAATAGTATAGTAATATAAGAATTTACTACTATTATATCTTCTCCTCCTCTATCTATTAGATAGTATAGTCTATCTATTCTATAATCTATTTCTATATTCTTAATATTATTATATTTTTTTATAATAGCTAAATCCTTATTATCTATACTACTTAGTATAGATTCTTTTATCTTTTTAAATATTAGCTCTCTTCTCTTAGTTAGCTATTTAGTACTTACTTTATTATTATCTATTAACCTAGTATCTATATTAAATTATTAATAATTAGTATTATTATTATTATAATTCTCTTTTATAAAGATCTAGGATAATACTATTAGTACTAGTATATACTTCTTAGTAGTACTAAGTTTAAAAAGAAAGTATTAATTAAGTTATATAGTAGAGCTAGATATAGTAATTACTACTTAGATACTTAATCTAGCTTAATGTACTTACTAACGAGACTTATTAAGGCCTATTTATTTATCTATAGACTATTGTAAGCAGCTATAGAAGGGCTAACTGAGTGGATTATAGAGGGGTTAATGCCTGTTTGGCCGACGAACGCTCCGAGGTATGGTTATCTGAGTTTCGGGGCTAGCCGACCCGGGCCCCCCCTTCTATCCTTATCCTTGTCGCATCTGTCTCGAATATGTGTTCGTTATTGTGCATCCTGTAGGCTCTGGAAGGCACTGAAACCGCATCAATATATCTCGCGGAAAATCTTGGAACTTGACCATGGAGGCCCCGGAGACATTCAATCTCCTCCCACTCACAATCGATCCGACCACGAAACTCATATCGTCGACCGATTCTGCCCTAACGAGCGACCTTGAGGACCTCAATCGTCTCAACAAAGCCTTCACAGCGCTCGACACCCCCAATCAAATCCCGCCACCTCCTGCGCCTGTGAATCCCAAGCGCAGCGTTCAAATCGGCAAGCTCAAAGACTCTGGCAATTTATCTTACAAGAAAGGCGCTTTCCCAGAGGCGATTCAGATGTACAACCTCGCAATTAAGATGGCAGCAGATCGACCAGCGTGGGAAGCATCTGGACTTGTACGAGAGGAGTTGAGCACATTATACGGCAACAAGAGCCAGTGCCTGATGAGCATGCAGTCGTGGGCAGAAGCAGCCGTGGATGCCGAGATTGCAGTTGAGCTGAAGAAGATTGGAAACGTAAAAGCGTGGTGGCGGAGAGGGCAGTGCCTGAAAGAAATGGGACGACTCGAAGAAGCTAGGGAGTGGGTGACCAGTGGGCTGGAGTTCGAGGCTGCTGGCCCAGACAAGGACAATCTGGGCGAGTTGAAGTCGCTCCTGAAGGACATTGATGCGGCTTTGTCCAAGTGATATACTTATGCATTTGAGCCACATGAGGCCTGATCCTTACAACATGGCATAGGGATTAGACTGCGCAGAGCCAGCATTTGACTTGCTGAAATATTGCCTCGGGGGTCATCAATCGACTCGGGTACGATGCGAACATGTAGGCTGCGGGCAATCGAGGTTTTCATGGAATCAGTTTAGCGTGGCGAGAGGAGTTCACGGATCTATCTGTGAAAGAGCTTAGATGGAATTGACAGTGTTGAATTCCTGCTTCAGAAGCGGTCTCATGGCCAAGTACGCTATGCTATAGCCGTCAATTCGCACCTGCCACCCGCATGCCAAGCCCTGAAATATATACTGCTACCTCTATTCCATCTCAAACTGTCCAACTTCAATCTGATCAGCATGTCCACGGCCACTCTCCAAGAAAGCGACCTCATTTTCTCAAACGCATCGTCAGAACTGAAAATTGCACTCGGCGAATTGAAGAAGCACAATCTCAAAATCTCAAACCGCCTCAATTCCATCAAAAAAGACTCCGAGTTCGTCACGAAAGTCGGGTCTTCCTATGGTCTGCCTCTCGTCGCAAATGAGCGTTGTGGATCTTGGTACATTCCTCCCGAGCTCAAGGTCGGTTCAGCGTATTTCAAGTCCACGGACGGACATTTCGGACAATGGAGTTTCAGCTTGAGAAGGCTCAATCTTCAGGTTCTGGATGTGCTGGAGAAGTGTGGAGGATGTGTCATCGTTGATTCTACCAGAAGAGGCAAGTCTATGCCCGATGCACTGAGCAAGACTGTTCCCATCTGGTGCTGTGTTTTGAATCGCCTGCTTTTTGGCAATGGAGAGCTGAGTACGCCGATGGACGTCGTCGGTGAAAGTGAGCATGTTCAAATTCACGCAGGGCTGGACGATTTACTGGAAGGCGCCAAGAATTTGGAGTTGGACCTCGAAACACTCCGACAGAAGCTGGACTACAAGCCTATGCACATCTCTTGGCAGAGGCCGGGAGATGAACTGCCGGAGGCTGGGGACACTGACGGAAGGAGAAATCTTATAGTGCTTTGCACGGCTTCTAACCAGACTAGCCATGAGACTAGCGCAACGAGTGAGTACGTCCAGGGTGCCGCCGACGATTCAGAAAGCTGGAGTCTAGGCCTCGATGCTCCGATGTTTTGGAAACATCAGGAGGAGCTATTGAGAGCGAGCGAGGTTGAATTGTCTGGGCTCATCAGTCAGCTGGTGGGACATGCTCAGGACCAAGGCCCGCATCGGCAGCCTGTCCAAGTCAAACCAACCTCAAATTTCTTCGTCGGAACGAATGCAGCCGCTAGTCAACTTCATCACGAGTACGACGTCGTGATCTCATGCACGATGACCCCTGATTTGGAGATCAAGAAGGCCAAAATGTTTTCTTATATTGCTCTTGCAACACCGACGGGAAAGAATGGTAGTCGCGTACTTCGAAATCAACTACCCAGTTTGAGCGCCCTGGAACCACATCTGAAGCCAGACGTCAAGGTGCTCATCACTTGCGAGACAGGCAAAGATCTGGCTATTGGGGTTGCCCTGGCTTTACTTTGTCGGTACTGCGACCAAGAAGGACGACTCATGCCTGAAAAGTCCGGACGCGTGGAAGGAATCAACAAGACATTGATCAAGCATCGTCTTAGCTGGATTGTGGTATCAATTCCGGATGTAAGTCCGAGTCGAGCAACTTTGCAGAGCGTGAACGCGGCTCTCATGGGATGAGTTTCCACGTTTTGTCAAGAGAGTCGTTTGCTCCTGCCAAGACGCGATCCTGTAAATACATCTTCTTCAATGCGGCATCCGTCACCGAAGGCTTGCGAGTCCGATCAAGCTTTGTTCAATCTGCGAATTCGATGTGCCAGAGATATGGCTAAGTAGCAACGACATTGCTCTTGCTGTGCTTCAATACGGCAAAGGGACGTACTGGAACTACGCCAAGTCACGAAGACGCGCACGTGATCACCATGCCGAAGAGGTGTGAAGCATGTGAAGTTCTGACCACCTGCCTCTTCACAGACGGCTAATACCATCCTTCATACACCTGCTGTTTTCTTCCATGTCTTTCCCCATGGCCCATGCCACGGCATCGGTCACGAGGCAGGCGTGCTGATGACAAAAACGGCGCGCTCGGCTTGCCGACCTCCTTGAATTTCAGCGTGACCAAGTCTCGACCTGGTTTCAAGCAGGACTTGTCACTCCGCACCATCTCTGCCCACACAGGCCTGCCTCACTCCTTAAACGGTCATCGTATCCGCCCCGCCGATTGGGTCGCAGCTGTGGTCGCTCGACTGCCACATGGCATGCATGTGAGTGTGATGCGACAGCCTGGAAACGCAATGCACAACATCGGCAAATAGGACGAGCATCCGTGCGAGACGAGCAGCCAGTCTGCATAGAGCTCCGTATGGCTGACTCGGACACACTTTGATACCCCAGGATTGCCTCTCCGGAGCACGAAATGCCACATCCTGCACCCTCAAACTCCTGCGTTCCGGATCTATATCCTGTAGGCACGCACGCTAAGTTTATAAAGGCAATTTCCATTTCTGTATAGACTTTTCAATCTTGCAGTCGGCCAGGTCATCAGTCGCGCATCATCAATTGGTCATATCATTTGTTTGCCTTGGTTGTATTGCTTGCTCTCCTTTCACCGCATCTCGTGAGGCGTCGTTGCACCCATTCGCAAGTTCTGGGGCGCCACGGAATATCACAGCGTCGATGGGACTTTACACAGCATCCACGCCGACATGGACAGAGCGAACCCCATGTGGGCAGGACATCATCCCGATCCCAAGGACAGCGCGCCATCGCCCCGAAGCAGACCGCCATCCTTGAACCATGCCGGACTGATGGAACGTCCCAGAAGAGAAACCGGTTATGTACCATACCAGAATGCTTTGTATTATAGAGACAGGGACGACAACGACAAATGGCGTGCTTCGCATACATGGTCATCTCGCAATGATGTAAGGAAGGAGCGCAGCATGAGCAGCAGCCGCAGCGATGGTGAGAGATCACGCCATAGCCGCGGTCGCAGGCATGGACACGGCCGGAGTCGAAGTCGTTCTCAAAGTCGGAGTCGAAGCCGAAGCCGAAGTCAAGCTCGCTACTCACCTCAAGACGATCCAGATCGGCCGAAAGACAGGTACACTCTTAAGAAGGCGGCAAAATGCGCTGCATTGGGCGCTGGACTCGAGGCCTTCCGCGCTCGTAACGAGCCTGGGCCATGGATGGGCCGTAAAGGAAAGCGCATGGCTCTTGCGGCAGCCAGTGGTGTGGCGGTAGGATCGGTGAGGCAGGGAAGCTTGAGCGCTGCAGGATGGTTGCCCTATGCCGAGGCGTTGTGTACTGGCTTCTTTGCAGTAGAGTGGTACAAAAAGATCGGACGAGATACGCATCATGAGGAAAACGCTCTGAAAGAGCAGGAGCAGTGGAGGAGAGAAAAGAGGGAGAGGCGGTCTACGGATGGTAGATGAACGCAGAGGTTGCAAGTAGATCCCCAAGAAACGTTTGTACATGGAGTGCATTCGCGTGTTTGAATGTCGAGGCAAAGTATCGTATGCATGAGGCCCTCGATTGCAGCAAGGAGAAAGCTGTTAAACGGGCAAAGCAGCTGTTCGTGCAGTCGAAGTGTATAGTCGCAGACATTGAAACATATAGGTAGGTACCTAGGTTGATAGTGCTTGCAATCGGCCCGGCGGAAAGTTGGCTCGAGTTCGAGAACCTATCATACCTAGGTACCTATCTCCTACTCAGACCAGAAGCACGTGACTGCACAGCCACACCGCAGTCTTTGTTTCTAGTCTAATCCCTATCTCTAATTAGACGAAAAACTAGATATATATATACTTATATAATTATATTATATATATTTCGTAATAGAGTTACTAGTCTCTATAGTAGTACTAATTAGCCCTAACGCTTCCTAAATAACCTTCTATATAGACTATAATATACTCTTTGTTCTTTATCTAATCTAGTTCTATTAGATTTTATAGAGACTATATACTCTATTATAAGAATAGATAGAATACTATTAGTAAGTATACTCTTTATATATAGAAATCTTAAAATCTACTATATCTTATTACTATATAATTATAAAAAGAACCTTATACTTTAATTTTAAATAATATTAAGTATTCTACTAAGCTATAGCCTTATAGAAGTACTAAAATCGTATATTATATTTATATAATCTATCTACTAAATTCGATCTATCTATACTATAGTTCTATCTAATATCTTTATAATAATCTACTATAGTATCTAGCTATACTATAAGTAACTAGCGAGTCGATTCCTAATCCTCTTCTTTAATATAGGATTCGATCTAGGATACTATAAGTCTAGCTATCTACTAATACTAGAATATCTTAGCTAACTATCTATATTAGAAAGAGAAGTAGGAACGCGTTTATAGTAAATACTACCGATATAAGGTTAATAACTCTATAATCTATCTAGGTAAAGTATATTATAGATTAGCTCTATACTATATTAGATAGATTTAGTACTTCTACTAAGTTATTCTAGATAAGAAAGAGCGTTTATAAAGATTACTAGATCTAGAGTAGCCTCTAAAATAGTCTACTTATAAGGCCTATAGTAGTAGTATTGGTTCCTATAGAGCTAGAGTAAATATCTAAACTAGAAGGAATTTATAATATTATCGAATATATAATCGAATATATCTACTTATATAGTCTAGAGTCGATTCGCGCTATAGTATATATAGTAGATAATATAGATCTATTGGAATATATAGTCTAGTTAGTAACCTAGCAAGGGATGGCAAGGCAGACTAGATTACATAATAACTATTATGTAACTAATCCAAGCTAATACCTTTCAGGTTTAGCTCTAACCTATAGATAACAATAACACACTTGCTATTCCTACTTTAGCCCCTACTATTCCTTGTAGCTTCTATTATAGTTTATAATCCATTTATACCTGTCGGCCCTCCTTAGCTCGACAGGTTATAAGCCCGGGTTTGTAACTACAAGGTAGAAAGACTAAAGTAGTATAGGTTACTCCTAAACCTATAAGTCTAGTCCTAGAAGGAAGAGGCAAAACAGGAGAGGGAGACTTAAGGTAGACCTATACATATTGCACAAAGAAGCCCTATACATATAAGCTATGAAAGAACCTAGTAAGGCATACTTACTTAAGGCGTATTGGATCGCTTAGAGTGTAAAGGGAATAGATAAGCCTAAGTTTTAAGTACCTTAGGATAAGCCTTAGACTTAGTACCTAGTACTACTAATACCCTAACCTATAGGTTAAGATAGTTAGGAAGGACTTAAGGAAGTTACTAGCCTAGTAGAGCTAGGGATCTGCTAACTAAGGAAGATAGCTATCTAGAAACTATTATTTTTAGATTAAAGAAAGAGCTTGTTTCTAGAGTTTGTTTAGGTTTGATTTATAAAAGAAATCATAGATTAAGAAGGTAGAATTAGCAAGAGAAGGGCTATACTAATCTTAATAAGGGAGAATCATGAATCATAGTTCAAGATTATTAGGATGTACCTAATAAAGCTAAAGGTTGAATAGGTACTAGATAAAGTAGTCCTCAATACCCTAGTATCTACACTATCTAAGCATATCTTAACAATATTATTAGAATCTTTAGATTGGTTAATTAGAAGAGCAAGCTATAAGGTTCATAATATAATAGCATTGTATAAGATATTCATCTATATTTTAGAAGATAACTAGGACGAATGTTAAGAGCTTAAACATACAAAGCATTTATAGGACTAGGTAAAAGGGAAATATAAGAGGAAACTATAGGCAATAGGAAGAAGTTTACTCTAGTAGTATACCAATTTTAGTATAGAAGAGGGTTAGACAATTAATAAAGCGTAGTAGAGCCTAAGTAGTATAGCTAGGAAGGCAGTATCTATCTCTCCCTAGTTTAAGGATATTAAGACTAAGGAGAGGAAAATTCAGTAGTTACTAGCGGCCCTTCTAGAAACATTGAGTACTATTAGGGATAGGATTGACCTAAGGTAGGACCTTAGCCTATAGGATATCCTTAGAATCCTAAGAGAAAAGCAAGAGTAGATAATAAGCTAGGAGATAGCTATATTTGTTAAGAAAAGGAACTAGGTAGGAGCTAGTAGAGACTTATTATACTTCCTATATAGAGGGAAGTATTAGATTAAAGAGTACCCTAGCCTAGATAAGGCAAAAGTAGCTATCTAGCTAAGATAAAGCTATAGGATAGTAAAGAAACAATCCCTATCTAGAGTTAGGAGGGGATCTTTACCGGATAAAGAGCAACTCAAAGAGATAGTAAAGAAACTAAGCCTAAAGATACAATCCTTAGAGAAGAAGACTAGGAAACTATCTTCTAAGAAAGCCTATATAGTACAAGATGTAGAGGCATCCTCTAAATCATCTCTCCCCTCTAAGGAAGAAGATATTAATAAGGTAGCTCATTTAACTATTAAAGCAAAAGGTAAGTATAAGCTATCTAAATAGCTACTTAACTCCTATACTTCTATCTACATAACTAACTAAGAATTACTCTTTAGAGACCTAAAGCCTCTTAAGAGGAAAAAGTAGATTAAGGTTAGGGATAGCTACTTAATAGCTACATATGTTAAGAGTATAGTTATAGATAGAAGGAAAGGTAAATAGATTATATTAAAAGGTATTCTCTTTGTATCTAGGCTTAGAGTCAATCTTGTTTCTTAGAACTAGTTTAGTAAGCAGTTTAGTGTTCAACTACTAAAATTCATACTTCACTTACCTAATAGAAAGCTAGTTGTCTAGACAAGGCTTTTAGGAGGAGTACTATTCATTAAGGAAATTAGCTAAGATCTAGATAAACTTGTATATATGTACATTCCCTAGGATTTAGTAAATAATGATACCTATGCCTTTGTAGCCTAGACTAACTAGGATTAGTAGGAGCTATAGCATAGAAGAGTTAGACACTTTAGAGAAGGATTGCTAAAAGACCTTTACAAAGTAACTAACCTAAAGGACAAAATTCCCGTCCCTACAAAGCATTAGCCCTATAGGGTATGTTCTCTAGCTAAAATGAAAAAATATAAGGGTAAGGAGACTAAGAGAAAGCTAGCTAAGCTTTCCCTTATCTTAATTAATATCTATAGACCATTACCTATCTTAAGACTAGGTTTTAAATAATAGCTTAAGATTATTAACAACTTTTTAAGGAAGAAGTAGGTATTCCTATTAAAATCAAGAGAAGATGTAGTAAATACATTATAGGGATAGAGAAGAAAAGCTAAGCTCTAATTAGGGAATTAGCTCTAGGTAGTAAGAAGTAATAGAGCAAGAGAATTACTTACAATACTTAAGTAGTAGGAGAAGGAATCTAGAATCTCTTATTACATAACTAAAGCATATAACTCAATCTAAAATAGAGTTGTAGAAAGGTTAATCTAGATATCTAAGGAATATGTTAGGGTAATGCTAGAAGATTTAAACATACTAGTTAAATTCTAGCTAGAAGCATTAGCTACCTACACTATTATGAGAAATGCCCTACTAAATAGGCTAGATATTAATGGATTTAAGGTTTTACTAGAGGAAGCCTTTACTAGAAAGAGACCTTCTATATCGTACTTTAGGGTTTAGGAATGTAGAGTAGTTGTATATATAGATGCTAAATCTTAGCTAGCGGGGATAAGATTAGACAAGCTTATGAATAGGGGCAAAGATGCTATGTTTATTAGGTATGTACCTAATATATCTAAGATATAGCAGTTCTAGGAGCTTAACATAAGGGCTATAAGAAATTATAATAATACTATCTAGTTTAAGAATGAGAAAGGAGGGGATATAACATTAAATGTTCCTAGACTTAACTAGCTAAGCCAAGCTCTAGTAAGGAACCTAGTTAGTAGACTAAGGAAGGAGAACCGGGATATTAAACCATTGTAGGTCTAAATGCCTCTACTACTAAAGGATAGTAACCAATATTAGGTAATAATAGATCTAGAAGAAAAAGAACAAAATAATGAATAGTAGGCCCCTAATTAGAGCCAAGAGAAATAGTAGGCCCCTAATTAGAGCTAAGAGAAACCTTAGCAAGATAACTAGGATATCTAAGCTTAAGAGGGGAACTTAAAGAGAAGGAGATCAATCTCTAATAAAGGGTTAAAGGAAGAAAGAGTACATAGTATAATTACAAGATCAACTATATAAAAGAGACTAAAAGAATTAGAGGAGGATGAGTTCCTAGAAGCTAAGTACTATAGGGCCTTTATCTATATAATAAAAGACCTAGATCTAAGTATAGATTAGATAGATGAACTTCTAGAGTGTGTTTATAAGGTTGCATTCCCTACCTTTATACTAGGGATTGTATAAAGATAGGAGGTTCTAATCCTAAGAACCTACTAAGAGGCAATACAAGATCCTAAATAGGGTTATATATAGGAAGATGCAATCTAGAAGGAACTAACTATACTTAGAAGCAACTATACCTAGGATTAGGTAGTTCTACTAAAAGGAGTAAACCTAGTTACTTCAAAATAGGTATTTAATGTAAAGAGACTAATTAGTAGGGCAATTAACAAGTTCAAAGTAAGACTAGTTACAAGGGGGTTTTCTTAGCAATTTAGGATAGATTTCTAGGAGACATTTGCACTAATAGTTAGGCATAATATACTTAGAGTGTTTATGGCTACTATATATAAAAAGGATCTAGAGCTATACTAAGTAGATGTAAACAATGCATTTACTAAAAGTACCCTACAAGAAGATATCTACATAATCCTACTACTAGGTATAGAAATCCTATAAGGCATAGCTCTAAAAATCCTAAGGAGCTTGTATAGCCTAAAACAAGTAGTAAGAGACTAGAACAAGCTATGTGTCTTAAAGCTAGAGGAAATAGGATTCTACTAGTTAGAGGTAGACCTATGTTTACTTATCTATAGAGGAAGGAACCTAATAGTTCTTACCTAT
>LFZO01000444.1:0-34573 GCA_001578225.1 Pseudocercospora musae
AGATCCTAAACCTAAAGCCTAAAGAAAATCCTAGGAGCATACAAAACTATACTAATAAGGATAGTAGAAATGGAATTAGGGATCCTACTAGTCAAACAATACTTTAAGGGACTAAGACACTAATATATAGTAAAGACAATGGAATACCTAGCCTAATAGATTATCCAAAAGGTACTAGACAAGATAAAAGCGTAGTACATTAGGACTAGGAGGCTAGACAGACTATAAATGACTCCCTAGAAAGTTAAAGACCTAGAGCAATATAGAGTCCTAATAAGAGAAATACTAGAGAAATAGCTCTAAGGACTAAATACAAGGCTAAAGGAAGACAAGCTAAAGGAAAAGAAACAAAGCCTAGTAGAATTAATGGCTAGATACCTATAGGAGTAGGAGTAGAACAAAATACAAGTTAGACTAGGAACCCTAAAGGTACTAATCAAATTCGGTTAATACAACTACTAGCTCTACAAGGACCTAAATAGGGCTAAAGCAAGCCTAGCCATCTAAATCAGATCTAAACATATTAGACTTAGATCTTACCTATTTAGAAGAAACGTCCTAGGAATCGAAAGCAGAGCTTACTAATATAGCTACTAATCTTAGAACCCTAAGCATATACTATTAGTCTACCCTTAATAGTTAGAAGGCAGAAGTAATTAGAGACTAAAAGCAATGAAAAGGGAATATAATAAGCTAATCTAAAGCAAAGAGGACCTAAAGAGAATAGTAAAGTAGATTATTAAATAGGGATTTATATAACAATTCGTACTAGTAAGGGAAACTAAGGAGTAGATAAGAAGGAGGGAAGAAGAGGGGGAAAGGAGGGTAGGGTAGTAGGCAAGGTAGTTAGAGGGTAATAACCATAACACTAGTATACCCTAGAGGAAGGAAAACAAAGAAACGAGGAAGAATAATAGTTATAAATAGGATAGGAGGGAGGTTTTTACTAACTAAGTTAGTTTCCTACCTAAAACAATATATAGAAACAGACCTGTATAGGCCGAAAGGCACTACAATAGGCAAATGAAATATCTATCTATCTATATATAGTATAGTAGATAAGTTATAGGTATTAGGGGCTAACTATTGTCCTAACGGCTTCAAAGTTATGCTAGGATCTAGCTAGGCGTGATTCAGACGCGAAAATGACTGTTTATATGAAGCTTACCATACAATAACTCATTCCGATATCTGATCGGTCCCACTGGGGATCGTTGGCCCGACTAGGGATCGGGGAAGTATCCAAGAGCGGGCAGTGCCAAACTTGGAAGTTTATCACCGAGTTTCGGATGCGGTAGCGAGAGGGCCAGAGCGGAAAAGAAGCAGGCATACTTATCGGAACGCGCCAAGGCCAGACGGGCTTTATTCACTCACGCTATGTTGAGCAATCTTCACAAATGTGATGCAGCTAAACATGCACCACGACATGAACGCGAATATGGAAGCCTCAAGATTGCTCGAGAACTTCGAAAAAGACAGCATTTTCATTGGACCATCAACTACTGTAGCAACTTCTCTACCAGCTTCCGTAAATCCGGTTTCGAGATCTTTCCGCTCGCGGTCTGTGGCCACTTATCTGGTGCTTTGCCATCTCGTAACCAGAAGAAGTATCGGGGGGCCTTGAATCTCGCCAGTTTCTCCCTTACGAATGCTCGAAGCTCATCGTCACTGGGTTTCGTGGCGCCCTCTCGCAGCTCAACGAACGCTCCCAGCTCCTCGCCATATTTCTCGTCGGGTACACCGACGATTGAGACTTGGGCGATGGCTTCGTGCTCAACAATTCTGTCTTCAATCTCCATGGGAGCAATGTTCTCGCCTCCACGAATGATCAGATCCTTGATGCGGCCGGAAATGACGAAATATCCTTCAGGATCCAGGTATCCCTCGTCGCCCGTGTGCATCCACTTTCTGAGCACCGTGCTACGAAGAAGTCAGTGTTCAAATTCCGCGGTCCATTGCACATGGTTTCGTTCTCTCAACCTCACCCATCGCCGAGTCCTCCGACTCCGCCTGGCTCCAAGTCTTCGACATGATACCGTAATGATTCTTCAGTCTTGGCCTTGTTGCCGATATACTCTGCCATTTGTCTGGAGGAAGGGTGAGTCCAGGCATTTCCAATAGACGATGACCAATTGGAAACACTTACCCGTAGCCGCTCGCGACAATTTCGCCCTTCTCGCCCCATGGCACCACCTTGCCTGTGTTTGGTTCCACGATCTTCGCAACGAAGTTCGGGAACAGTCTGCCGGCTGTCTTGATACGCTTTTCGTAGGGATCTGTTTCGTGCATCATAGTAACAAACGAGCTCAGTTCTGTCATGCCCCAGCATGTGTATAGTCGTGGTACTGGAAACCTTGTAACCTAGAGTCATCGTTGTCATTAGTCTGACCTGGAAAGAAGATCGAGCTACGTACTATTCGCTTGAGTAATTCTGGTGGCATCGCTGCTCCAGCAATGATGCCGAATCTGATAGTAGAGCTGTGCGTCATCAGCATGTCTGTGCATTGAGGCGAGCGTATCGAAGTCAATTCGGGGTGCATACCGGTCGACTGATTCAAATTCTTTCAGTTCCATCTCGTTCACAAACATTGTGGGCACACCGTAGATAGCTGTGCACTTGTACTCTTGAATGCATTGTAAAGCCTTTCTTGAGTTGAAGATCTCGCTGGGCAAGACAAGCGCCGAGCCAGCCACAGTGCTTGAGCTGATACCTAAGCGATTGTGTCAATGACTTTGCATACTCCCAAGCAGCTTGACATTGGAGTGGTCTACTTACCAACAATCATGCCGAACGAATGGAACAGGGGTACGGGAAGACAGACACGATCCTCATCGGTCATCCGCACCTGCTGCCAGATATATCGACCACAGTTCATTATGTTGTAATGCGAAAGCGAAACAGACTTGGGAAGACCGGTACTACCTAAATTTCATGTCAGCATGTCACTCAAGCCATAAAGCTTTCAGATCCATACCAGATGTAAATTGAACGTTGACCATATCATGGGGTGAAATTGAGACCTCCGGCAGCTCCTCCGGCAGATCTTGTGCAATGTATTCCTCGTACCAAGCACCGCGTTCGAGAGGATCGACCATACCATACTTTTTCTCGATATCTTCCATGATGACGAATCTCACGACGGATGGAACCTCCTTGGCAAGCTTTGGTAGAACCTTCGTATTGTCGTAGAAGGCAAATCCTGGCGACGCTACCATCATCTTCGGTTCTGCGATCCGAGGTCAATATGTCTGCCAATTTGAGTCCAGACGAACCAACACTTACGAACGTTCTTCAAGAGAGCGAGCATCTCCGATTCGGCATAGGCATAATTTAGCAGTACTAAAGCTGCTCCCAGGTAAGTGCAAGCAAAGAACGTTTCAAAGTACTCCAATCTGCTCCCTAGCGAGATTGCCACGAGGTCGCCTTTGCCAATGCCATCTTTGGCCATCGCTCGAGCAAGTTGCATACTGCGCTCCCTAAGCTGCCTGAAAGTGACTATCCGACCTTTTTGTGGATGCGAAATGACCGCTGGCCGATGTCCGCGAACTTCAGCATGATGATCGAGAAGCTCGCTGAATGTCATAGTAAGAGGGACAGGCGTTGCTGGGCCGTACACGATTGATGGTGGCCTGTCATCTTCGACTGTGGTTGGTGCTGCCTCGACTGATGCCATTTTGACTATCGAATGTCTCTGGTCTGGGACGTCTGTAGGAAAGAAGTCGCATATGAGTGTAGGGGTGACCCAAGAATACTGGATCTTCTGTCCCTTGTCCCAGTTGAATAGGCTCGGCTACTGCAATGCTCAGAGCTGGCTGACAGAGCGGCGATTGGTGATACCAGCACAGCGGCCTGCCGTCCTGGTCGTTCGAGTTCTTTCAATCTAGATCTCTCGGATTTACTGGGCTATCACGTGTTATTCATCCTAAGCGCAGATCGAGTAACGCACGGGAGCAATAGAGTTCCAAGTTGGCAAGGTATAGTAAGTACATGAGCGCCAGACGGTCAATGCTTCTGTGGGGGCTCTAGGAGTGAACAAGGGTGGTACGTTGGGGGATCGACAACCCCAGAGCCAGCACGAAGTACTGCTTCGTAACATCACTTTCATTCGTTCGCGGAAAGTGTTAGCTCCTCGGCCATACATTTCACTCACATAGAGGTCTCGAGGACAAGACAATAATTCTTCGAAAGCTGTGGTTGAAACAGTAACCATGCGAGTCTCGAAGACTCATATCGCTGGGGTTGGCTTGTCAGGAATCATAGAAAGAACGAGCGACGAAGCAATCAATAAATGTACCATTGCTGCTGGGACCAAGGCACTTCTGGATGCTGGCATAACATACAGCGACGTGGATCAAAGTATAGCATGCTTTATCGACGACCTGAGGATAGAAAGAAGAAACTTGGACACTTTCGGGCTACAGGGTGCACCGGTATTTCAGGTGCACAACGACACTGGTCTTTTCTCTTCAATACAGGCGGTCGCTTCGAGGCAGTCAAACTGCACTTTGATGATCGGGTTTGATAGAGAAGTTTCACCACGCAGCCGCAACCAAGTACGCACGAGCACTTTCTACCTCCTTGCTGAGAGAAAGGACAGCGCTGACTTTCGACAGGTCCAAATTGTGGCCTTTGTACTTGTGTCTGATCTCTTCTTGACTTCCCATGCATATTTGAAAGACGGGTCAATATGCGTTTCCGGCTCAGCAATCACAAGCACGATCTTCCAACGCTCACTTAATCTTTCGCAAGGCGGCGAGAATCAGTCTCGCACAGTCAAGACAGCTGTCGCAAGCGCATTGCGCCAAGCACAGATACAGCAAAGGGACATTCAGGTGCTTGAAATTAACTACAGCTCGAACCGGGAGCCCCACAAGGCCCTCTTAGATTTTGATGTTGCACCACAACTGTCTTCGAAAGATGGCGACTCCTTCGCTGGAGCAACCGGTCTCGCAAGCCTTTGCAATCTAGGTACGGCTGTGAACCATCCCAAGCTTTAGCAGCGATCACTGACTCGTGTCTCCAGTCTGGCAACTACGAGGATGGGCGGGTGGCCAACCGTCCCGGGCACAGAATTGCTTGCAATTGATACTTGGCTCGCAAGGGACAGCAAGCGTACTGATCCTTCGGCGCTCTGATGGCAAATCTGCTTTGGCTTGGGACGAGGTAAAAAATGTCAGGGATGGGCGTGAGCGACTTGGCTACAATCCCGCTGCTGGCGAGATCCGAGACATCTCGGTGGAGGACCTCGAAGCGGTGCGAGCAAAGGCGGAATTCACGCTGGCCGAGGACTCTGTGAAGCGTCTACAGCTGCCTATGAAAGGTGGAGACCGAGCCGCACTAGCCAGACTTTAGGGCTGTAGCCGGTGAGTGAATGAACTGAAGTGCCAAGATTGATCCAGTCAATACCTCTGATGGTCAAAATGGCGATATTTACCGCAGCTCAACGCAGTGACTTGTGTTGGAAAGTCAAGCGAAATCGTGGCAAGACTTATATTGTTAGGCTTGCAGGCTACTGCAAGCGAGCATCAGGCAATCCAGACACAACAGCCGGGCCTTAGCAAGCGGCAGAGGCTGAGCTACTGTAATCATAATGATTATCGTATGCTGCCGTGAGACAACTGCTGGGTCCTGCGCCATGATGGTTGTGGCTGCTTCCAGATCAGAATATCGACTACCCCATACGTACACACACTGCGATCATGGTAGTGATCAGTGTGAGTACACAAGTATCGCATTGTCCATTGTGATGTAGATGTATATCAATCTGCAGTGACGGCATATCGAGCATCTCGGGGCGATGGATGCGGCGCAAAGTGGCGTAGGTGGCGGTGGGCTCTCTCCAACTTCACAGGGATCTGTGCAGCGGTTGAAAGCGGCCCCTCGATTAGCTACAGAACTTTCCCTCTTTCATTCACCTACCACTGCAACGGCACAAAGTCCATCGTGCACGTATTCACGTTGCTAAAGGGGGCCCTGCATGTGTCACGCATACCCAAGATTGGTACATTCATTCATTCATTCATTCATTCACTTGTGCACCGTTGAGGTCGTGTGGCATTGATCCATTGTTCTATATGTCGGACAACCACGCCATCACCCACACCTAACCATACTCAAGCTTGAAGAATAAACCCACGTGAATTGAACCTGGACGACACGACTCACATGCGGAAGGTGGAAGGAAGTCTACACATGACGAGATACTGCAGCTTCGTTACCACCTGTGCCGAATATGTAGTCGTACGGAGAGAATTAAATTCTGGTCTCCTATCGCTGCCAAAGGACAGTTGTTGCAACTTGACCAGGCAGTGAGCTGACAGCTACAAGGATTGGGAAATAAGGGGAGAGAGAGAGAGTAAGGACTACCGATATGTGTTGTTGCTTGGTTCTTTCCCATCCGTATATTATTCCAACACCTCGATTTACTACCTCGGAAGAACCAGCCCTATTTAATTATACGCATCGTATAATTATGCGCTTCCTTATACAGCTTCTGGTTCTCTCTAGAGCAATCCTCGCTCAGCGTGGTCTTTCGTATCACTGTAGCGATAAAACTTCATCGGTCTACGATGATTGTAGTAAGGATGATAAGGAAAATTGTTTTTATAGTTGTTTCACCAATGTACATACCTCCTATCGAGATTCTAGCTCATATGAATAAATATTCATCCTGTAGCGTAAAGACGCTCACGGAACTGGAGAAGCACTCCGTGGAACCGGTGCCAGGTAAGTAGAATATGCCAAACCGCACAAGTCACAAGTCACTCTTACTAACCCTCACTAGTGCAGGGTTGTGCGACTGCTGTTGCGAGCCATTGTATTAAGCAGCCCCGTGTTGGGAAGTACGGAGCGAAGGAGCGAGCCATGGCAGACGGAACGAGTGTAGATCTAGCCGCCCTAAACCGCAGGGCCTGGATCCGGGTATGGGGTGCATACGCTTGCGCGACCTCCGCTTGCAGGATCGGTGGAGGGCCGTGGAGAGCAAAGCTTCGGTGCTGCAGCGGTATTGAGAGCCTTGTATATATATGGAGTAATAAAGGCGTCGTGGCGGCGTGCCGTCAAGGCACAATACCTGTTCTGCTTGTAACAAGGGCACACAACAACACAATTGGTGATTAGAAAAGCTGACGGCGAGTATGGCAGAGAATACCTGGGATTATGTCATCTGCGGGTAAAGACGCATATTGATGTGGAGATGAGGTCGCCAGATACTGATTTCTTTCTGCAGTGGGGGGACATGTGGCCCAGTTGTCGCCGGTCGATTGTCAGAGGACCCAAGCCTCAAAGTTCTCATCCTTGAGGCGGGCTCGCACAGCAAGGATATGGACAATGTGCACATGTCTGGAGCGTGAGTATTCCCATCGATCTATTGTTCAGTATCGACTACATA
Organism: Pseudocercospora musae; assembly: GCA_001578225.1. NCBI lineage: Eukaryota > Fungi > Ascomycota > Dothideomycetes > Mycosphaerellales > Mycosphaerellaceae > Pseudocercospora > Pseudocercospora musae. The sequence goes on from LFZO01000444.1 coordinate 7,392, forward strand.
TTCTGACCAAGATTCAGATGGACGAAGAACCACTATGGACCGACAGATTGGAACATCGTATCGCCGCCACAAGTAGGCTTGAATGGCAAAGAGTGCAGACTTCCTCGCGGTAGGTTTCTTGGTGGCAGCAGTGGATCCAATGGCACAATTTGCGTACGAGGTGTCAAGCAGGATTACGACGATTGGGGGTTTCCGGAATGGAGCGGAGATGAAATGTTCCGAGCGATGAGAAAGGTGAGTGTTGGCTTGATTGCTCGAAAATCACATGGCTGAGAATTTCGTACAGGCAGAGACGTTCCATCCTAAGGCATGGTTCCCACACGAGCCAAGTGCTCACGGCACTGATGGTCCTTTGCACATTGAACCTGCCCTGCCCCCAATTCCGATTGCTGAGCGGATGTTTGAGTCGTTCCAGTCCAAAGGCCTTCCATACAAGCCAGATATGTTTAGCACAGGAGAATCGTCCAGAGGTTGCGGCCATGCAATGCGAACGACATGGCAGGGTTACCGAACAACAGCAGCCGACTACGTAACCAAAGACCAGGAGCGGGCAAACGTCACCATCAAGTGCGATGTGACTGTGGATAAGGTTATCCTTGAGCAAGGCGCAGATGGGCTGGAAGCCAAGGGTGCCGAGTACGTCGATGCGCAGGGCAACAGATATAAGGCCTTCGCATCAAGAGAAGTCATTCTAGCGGGCGGATCATACAACACACCAACGATGCTGCTGCGTTCCGGCATTGGACCAAAGAAGGATCTCGAGGCGCTCAATATACCAGTGCAGCTCGACCTTCCTGGTGTCGGCGAGAATCTGCAAGACCATCAGCTCATCTTCATGTACTATGAGCTTAGCGAGCCCGAGCTCACTGATGACGCTCGCGTGAACCACGATCCCGAAGCATATGCAAACGGTCACAAGGAGTGGCTCGAGAAGAAGACCGGATGGTTGGCTAACTTCCCATTTGGTGCATTCGGCTTCAACCGCCTCAACGACCGACTCGAGAGAGACAACGCAGAGTGGCGAGCACTCCCGAGAGCGCCAGGCCGCGACCCGATGGGCCTCAGTGAGAATCAGCCCAACTGCGAATTCTTCAACACCATCTGCTATGGTGGACCACCCGAATACACAGACTTCCCCAAGGAAGGACAATGGGCATTCTCCATGTGCTGTTTCCTTTGCGGTCAACAATCCCGCGGCCACGTCAAGCTGAAGTCGCTCGATCCTTTCGAGCCACCATACGTTGATCCGTGCTATTTGACCGACAAGCGCGATCTGATGATGATGGCTGAAGGTGTTCGATTTGCAAACGAGGTCGTCATGGAAGGTGCAGGCACCAAGAACATCGTCAAGGGAGGTTGGCCCGCAGGTGCGAATCACCACTTGAACAAGACAAACGAGGATTGGCAGCCATTCGTGCAGAAGTACGCCTCAACTTCCTACCACCCGGGCGGTACCTGCAAGCTTGGTAAGGAGGATGACCCAATGGCCGTTGTCGACCAATACCTCCACGTGTATGGTGTCAAGAACCTTCGCGTCGCCGACTGCAGTATCATGCCAAACCTGAACAGCGGTCACACCCAGATGCCGGCGTTTGGCATCGCTGAGAAGGCTGCCGAGTACATCCAAGCGACGTACAAGGGCCAGCTCTAGCAAAAGACCTTCTTTGTTGGATCGAGTTCCATCTCCCCGTGTCTTTGTATATAGTAGCGATTCCCAGCAGCTCAATTGAAGCTTTCTTCACATCTTGCATGCTCATTCAGATCGGACCATTGATCCTCGATCGATCGGTAATTGCGTCGCTGTACTCGCGGTTTGCGATAGCCACGGACATAAGATGTTGACCTGTATGCCGCAATCTGTCCATGGCTGTGTCGTAGTGCGATGTGAAAGATGTGATCACGGGAAGAGAAGAGCGACTCGGCGGATCTTGGCATTGCGAACCAATGCTCAGACTGTTCTCAAGCACACTTCCTTTCTTCAACACGACCACCGAGCATAGTCTCTGACATTGAAAAGAAAAACCCCGGCATCGCACGAAGCAATCTCACCGAACGATCGATTGTGACACTTCCTGACTACACATAGAGGCCGCCGAGCTTCCGGCTAGAATAGGCCGCGATAAGATCATGCTAGCCCTGACGCTTCAAGGCATTCGGCATGCATGACGCCTAGGAAGCTGCTTCGATCAAGCGAACGAGGAGAGAACAAAAGCTCATACGGAGCTGATATAGCTTCATCGCAGTGCTCGGCAGGAAACGTAGGAGCAAGACGAAATGGGGACAACACACCGATATCGTGTAGGTGCCATCAGTCAACCGCTTGCACGTTGAGCATTATGTCAACATTCCAGCTCAGCATCTCTTGCAGCTTCGCAACTGAAGCCTCGACTCGCGAGAAGTGTCGCCCATATTGTCGGATTCTTCCCTGACTGAACCACTGATCTCAGGGGTACCTTTGATGAGCTTTTATGCGCATCGGGTAGGAAAGCTGTCTATTGCTGATACATGATCCTGTTCTTGAGAACTATCCAAGAAGATGGCTGGAGGCTTTTGTAAAGCTTCATCGACCTCACGAACACGTTGGCTTCTTCCACTCCGGCACTGGATCACCCTCATTGTAACAGCCACCATACACCTTCTTGCAATCCTCTACCTGATAGTATTCGCAGACTTTCTTCTTGCCTGTCACGCCATTACAATCCGGGATGTCAAATGTGTGCTTTGGATTTTCGCAAATATTCCATGATCCGCCATACATCCTGATCATGGGTCAGCGCTCACTGCAACATAGGAGCATAGTGGGGTCTACTCACTGCTTGCAATCGTTGATCAGATCAATGAAGAACTTACACCCTGTATCATCTTGGCGCTTCTCCAATGGACCTGCCAATGCCAGCGCGGACAAAGCTGCTGCGAGGATGACTTGCTTGACTCCGACCATGTTGATCTTCAGTCGTACAATCGTAAATGGGAGATTCTGAGTCCTGTCGCGCAACAGAGCTGAGTGGGGTGCCAATGAGCTTAAATACGGCTTACAGTAATCTGCTGATCTCTTGGACCTCGTATTGCTTCACTTTCCGACCTCCGACACTGGCCACTCGGTGCCAAGCCGATCATGGGCCAGGTTTCCCTGAAACAGCTAATTTTACACGATACCGCCGCGATGAGCCGCCGACAATGCAAGGCACAACGACGATCTAATAATACTCTATTACACCAAAGAGCCCTCGCTTCGGCGTTCTACGGACACATCATCAGGCCCTGATGGGCTTGGCTCCATCTCATAATGACTGAATCAGGTACGCTTTGTCCTTCACGACCTGGATCTGGAACGCGGTATGCCTTGCTAACGCTACCTCGTGCGGCCGACGTGGTTTCACGCGCTAGTTGTCGCCACAATGAAGGGCCTTTCTCCCTTCTCCTTACTTGTTGAGCCTCACGGCTCGGGCTTCGTCATTCCAGAAATTGCACTGACCCCTGCGATATGAGTCGCGCTCGACCACAGTAAAGTTTCCGGGGTTGACCAGAAGCTGTTCAGCATCTGCACCCTTTGACCCGTCATACAGCGGCCATTCTGGTGCGCCGGCAAGTCGAGCTGTATTTGGATCCCCAGTAGTGACAAAGGAGGCCAGATAAGCGTGGTATATTTGACCTGTAGTCTCGTACGGCACTCGCTTGGAGGCCCATGTATAACGAGTGTCTGAAGTGTGCGGAACGCCGCGCCAAGAAGTGTACTCGAGAGGAACATCTGGAGTATTGAAATGCAGACGCCAGATTGGCACATTCGCCTTTGAGACTCTGTATGCAGTCTCTCGACTTGGACAGATGTACGCATAGTCAGACCAGGCCTCCGAAAGGCGATTGTACTGAGTGCTGTTTGGAGAGCTACTGTAGGGTGAGTCTGGATGGGACACCGGATCTGGGTAGAGCTCGTTCAGAAGCGCGATATCGGTCACGTTCAGGTCTGGGCTGGTGTTGAGCATGAAGTTGAGGAAGTCATCGTTCGATTGCAAAGTGCCAGGAGTGTAGTATTTTCCTTCATTGGTGACATGAGAAGTAATCGCCGGCAGATGAAAAAAGGTTCCTTCGATACCGGAGACCGAGCCTGGACGCTCAAGCAGCGGACCTCCAAGTGTTGGCTGAAACGGCCATGCGATGGTGGGTGCTCCATCTGCATAAATCTTCGCGCTGATGGCCTGAATCGCATCGATGGGCGCTTCTCGGAGGCATTTCAAGGCTGCAGCGTTCGTAGCATTGACTGAGCAGTTCAACGCGCCCATAAATCGTTTGAAGTCCGACTGATACTGAGGATAGCTGGAGTTCGGAAAAGCACGGGCCGTAACAGATCCCGACTGATGGATCACTCGAGCGAAAAGAGGCTTCTTCCCAGTATCGTTGCCGTAATTGTGGAAGTAGTGGATCCCTGTTGAATGTGCTCCTGCTGAGCGACCTCCAAGAGTAATCTGGTCCGGATCTCCACCAAAAGAAGCAAGATGATCTTGGAGAAATTCGAGAAAGAAGCGCTGATCGAGCAATCCGAGATTGAGCAAGCCTTCCTGCTCGAATAATGCCGAAGGCAGAAAGCCGAGAGAGTTGAGGCGGTACTGGAAGCTAACAACGGCAATTGGCTCCTTGGAGTTTGCAGCAAAGGCCGCTCCGTCGATGCTGCGCGAGGATCCAGCAACAAAACCTCCGCCATGGATCCAGACTAAAGTGGGCAGCTTTTGTGCCAGTGGTACGCCTGCTGTGCGATAGACGTTGAAGCTCAGACATGCCTCATCTTGCTCATACGAAAGTTGGGTTGGGTCCTGCACACAAGCCTTTCCGTATGTTGTCGCCTGACGGATTCCTTCGAAACTTGATGGACGACTCTCGACTGGGCGGAATCTGCGCTCGCCAACTGGCTGCGCGGCATAATCAATGCCAAGCCATGCATCTACTCCTGCCGGCAGGGTATCGTTTGTGAGAGAGCTGGTGATTGAGAGTCCTTGGAACGAACCATACCCGGTGAGGTTCACGATCGGTGTCGCTGTCGACGCGAGAATTTGCTGACCTAACGCCAACCAAGCAGCTGTTCTCATCATGGTCGTAAGTGAATTGGCCGAAGCGTGAGACAGATCGGAGACAGCATAGAGAAGGAAATGTCGGCCTTACTTACGATCTCCATCATCCGCTATCGGAATGTCGGATCTCATGCACTATCATCGGAGGTGATTCCCCAATATGAAGGTCTTGAGCACTATTATGGTGTCAACCCTGCTGAAGAAACGCCATTCGCAAAAGAGCGCTTGTCGTTGGCCGCTTGCCGGGATTAAAACGACAGGCAGAATGTCGGCCGTTCCTGACCGCTCTTGGCCAGGATATCTAGTGGCCGGGCAGATCTCTCTGATAGCAAGACTACTGAGCACTGAAGCTTGCGGCCAGAAGAGTGTCGGAAAAGCCGGGCCGAAGGTGAGTGAATGTCTTGGCGACCATGCTTTCCGTGTTCACAGTGTCTTCTTCTCGTCGACTCAACAGCAATACATGCCAGTCTTGCTTCGAACAACAGAACCCCCTATGTCGCCAAACTGAGACTCTCGAGTCCACTGCGTGATCTCTGCGAGAAGAGCGACGACATCACGAGCTGGAACAAGCCGCGTTAGAGCGTGGTGAATACCTTCGCGGAGGACTTGGAAATGTGGCTTTCAAGAAGCTTGCAAATGGTAGAGTGAGACGGGAAGAGATGGTAACCATGGCAAAGAGGCATTGCTTGTCAGCCTGCTACCAATCTGCACTCCATGGCGCAGGCCATCTGCGGCAATGCCATCGCAATACCTCTCCTAGACACTTCGGCTTTCTTTGTGGCCAAATGACGAACGCACTATTATTGAAACAAAGCGTGAAGAGATATGACTTTCGCTGGACTACAATGCACAAAGAACTGCGAAAGATCATGGCTCTCCTGACAGCTTGCGAACGATCGTGTTCAGCTTCAAGCAACGACTTCCCATCACCACACAAGCGGATCTGGTATCCGGCATACTATCGATCAATCAAGCAGGTCCTTTCTCGCGGGTTTTCTTCCCTATTCCCTTTCCTTTGCAAGCACCAAAATGCCTCTACGTACTGGTACCAAGGCACGCTATGCCACACACATGAACGTCGACACATTCTACAAGTCAAAGTTCATGAAACTGGAAACATACACAGCCAAGAGTCTTTCCTTACCACTCCTGAGCAACAACCTGCATCCCTTGTTGAGCAAGGTTGACCATCATATGCCGGCGAGCCTGCGACCATGTATGGCGCAGTCCTTACGTTTGGCAAGTCACATACTTCAATGCGGCGCATTGGATTCTTTCTTCTATACTTTTCAATCTGTTCCGAGAAAATGGCAGAATACTGACGACCCCGACAGGTTCGGATGGGAATTTGCGCCGGAAGATTGCGATCCTTCGAAAGAATTGACTCCATGGGAAAGGAGCCTCGTACAGCAGAGACTAATTGACTTGGCAGATTATGTCGCTTTCCAGACCATCGATGACCCGAATCATGGTGCGTACTTGCGCGAGGTAGACTGGGTAATCGGGACTGGCCTTCCCAAGAACACATACCCTGGAGCTTGGGGCGAGAAGAGCGCTATTCTGATCTCGAGACAACGACTTGATGAACTGAGGGCTGCTTACGAAGCAGAACAGGGGGACTTTCCATGTCTCTTGTATGCTCAATTCGATCTCGCAATCACCTTAGTCCACGAACTGGCTCATGCATATCGCAACCTCATGCACGGCATGTTCGATCCCGAGGGCTGCGAGCCGTTCTTCGGAGATTCAGTTGTCGCAGAGGTAGGTTTCGAGCTCGAGAAGAGACTCTTTGGAGGAAGAATCGAACGTCTTTGGCCTAAGATTGACATACACGAAACAACGGGCGAGGATTTCAGCGTGTACTGCTGCAAACACGGTCGAACTCAAAGTAAGCTTGCTGGCAGGCTCGTCATCTGGGAATACCCATATCAAATTCTGGTGAACACTTACGCTGGCGAAGGTAATGTTGTCGATATGGATGTCAGACAAGGCATTGAAGAGCTCAGAGAATTGGACCTGGCTTGGAAGCTCCCGGTGAGCTTCTTTCAGCAATTCTTCGACGATGGGTTCTGGCAGGCCGAATATGCTGAAGCAGGTCTTCACGCATTCAGGCCGGAGAAAGGCACCGGAGTCTGCTTCAAGCTCGACAAGTCTGGCAGACATCTGCCCACGAAAGGGCCCAAGGCGAAGAATGAAGAATGGAGGTATGTTCCCGTCGGATACAACTTGAACAAAGATACAGGTTTCATTTCTGCAGATCCGACAAAGGTACGAGATGGCAGAGTGAATAGGAAGAATGTGGTGTTCTCGAGTAAAGGTAAGGCGGTCAAGAAGCAGAAGCAAAGGCCCTGGCGGCCTGTAGAGGAGCGAGCTCCTGTGGAATGCTTGCCTGTACATAATGATCTGGATCGGCTGTGGGCACAGAGCTGGTAAGTGATTCTTCCACACCCTTCTGAATCAATTTCCATTACCTGCAATTCCTATCGTTCTCTGTCAGATCCTTGCAATCCTTGACAGGCGTTGGTTTGGAGCGTTGGAGTCCTTTCCTTGTTGTCATGCGCGTTCTCCCATTGTGTCTTCTTTGTCCATTTTATCAATTTTGAGCTGCAAAGTCTTTATATGAGGTATATCCTCGAGATCAAATTTTGTCAACAAAGGCACGATGGCAAGGTCCCTAGCACACCAATCGTTATACCTTTCCTGCCATGTCTCGAACTTCCTGGTCCACATTCTCTGCATCTCATTCTCGAAGCACTGGTTGCTGATTTTTCCCCCTTCTGTTTCGTTCGTTCTCGATCTGGCATCCCTGTATAAATTCTCTCCTTGAAGTTCTCTATACTATGGCGACCCATGCACCGATTACTGTGCGGGAACTGCTCAATGCTGACTTCGGATACACAGAACAATTCGGTGGACCGATTCGAGTGCTCACCAACGACCTGCACCCGATATTCCGCAAGGCTAGCGACGACCTGAGACTTCAAGAAATGGTCATGGAAGAAATTACGGTCAATATCCAAGCACTCGAGCCTTCTTTCCGACTGGCCTCCCATTTCTTAACTTGCGGAGTTCTCGATTCTTTCTTCTATACTTTCCACAATCCTGGGCGATTGGAGCGTTTTCAAGATCGGGACAATGAAGAATACGACGTCGTTCCTGCTGAACATTGCAGAGCAGATGTATCACTTACTGACTACCAAAGAGCACGTGTTCAAGAGCGACTAAGGCAGCTTGCGGAAAACGTGGAGTTCAATATCGACGCGAGGCTTGACGACGGTGTTCGAACAACAGAGCTGCGGGAAGTCGTCAAAATCAAAGGCATCAAAAGGGGAAGTAAACAGCAGCCTGTCCGATTTGGCTTCCGAAGCTTTGTAAGGTTCGGTCAGGAAGCGTACGAGAGTCTTGAGCAGATCATTGCCCCTGGAGCAGCTGTGGATCTTCCGAATCAGCTTGCGTTGCAATTCGAATTCGCCGCGGCTTTGGTTCACGAGGTAGCACATATATACCGCAACTTCATGATTGGCGGGTATTCGAATCAGCAAGACGTTGGAGAGCCATTCTTGGGCGATAGCACAGTTGCTGAGCTAGGGTTTGAGCTTGAGAAACGTCTCTTCGGCGGACACATTACACGAGTTCACCCGGACAACACGAACGTGCGTGTGTACCGAGGACCGACTAGACCATCGACCCTGGAAGGCATCCTTTGTGTCCTTGAATGGCCATATCAGCAGATTGTATATGGCTATGAAGATGATGCAACCGACGACGACCCAAATGCAATGCCCGTTCGGATCAATCCAAATGTCATTCGACCATTGGATCAAGCTTGGCGAATACATCTGTCCGAAGTCTCCCGTTTATTCGACGACAACTTCTGGGCGACAAACTATCCGAACAATCGTGGCCTCCCAGACTTGCTCTGGCCGCAGAAGTGGCGAGGCTTCAACTTCCTAGCAAGAAAAGCTCGGCGAGGAATCACGCGAGGGCCTCAACCGGTGTCGAACTCGAATGATGATCAGAGGTATGTTCCGCTTGGGTATAGGAGAAAGGCTCGAGGCGATATCCGGCCAAATGCTGGCGTGGCAGCAGTGAGGTCTCCCATATATCCGTTTGCGAATCGACCGAGAAGAACACGTGCTGCAAGACAAGCTGATCAACGCATCGCAAATCTGAATCCTTGGACGAGAATCCCACACCCTGGACGATGGCATACTCAAGGTCGGTGAGTAGTACCGTGCTGCTGGTCAGCATCTTTGAAAAATAGTGCTCAAAATTGACCAAGGTCCGCCTCGTCCACGTTGTCTCCGTCATTAAATGCCCCAATGTACATGAATCGTTCGTATCCGGCAGGAGATGAGGGATGAAGTCTCAGCAGAAAGTTGGAAGTGAATAGAGCAGATCACGTGCTGCCAAGCCTCCCAGACTAGCTTTGTGTTTCGCTCGATCGGCTCTCTCACATCAGACTGTCATATGATAACTGTATTCATTCGCACAACTAACATTAGCAGTTCCCGACTTCTCGCCCATTTCCCGGCTGACACTCAGCTGTGGCGAGCGGCGGCGCTTCGTGAATTGGTCAAAGAGCTTGCCTTGGCTCCTGTCCGGGTGACCGGTACTCTCAGGATCCGCTTTCATCATGCTGGCAGCTGAATGATGCACAACGGAATCGGAATCCTCGGCCTTCAAATCTCATGTCGTCACACGGGAAACATAAAATGCACTGCTGTACCTTGCTCACCTGAGGCCATTCACATGCCTCTGGGCCTGCAGTATTACTCGTAGATCACCGACTACCTCTTCTGTCGTCGTTTTGGGCGGTTGCCGGAGTTGGTTCAAGATGAGTCGCCCAGACGGTGCAGAGCTCAAGCGCGTCAACTCTTACCAGGTAGGCTCTAGAAGGAGCAGGAGCTGAGAGACACGAGGCTCAGGATTGACATCTGACACAATTGCAGTGGCCTGCAGGGCACGTCAATCATCTGAGCGAGGGGCAGCAAGGTGCTCTGCGAAACTTCAAGGCGCTTTGTCAACAGAAAGGATACTTCGAGCCAGGCGATGAGAAGACGCCCGCTTCTCATGATGACGAGACTCTACTCCGATACCTTCGAGCGCGAAAGTTCATACCTCAGGATGCCTTCAAGCAGTTCAAAGACACCGAGGATTGGCGGCAGCAGAACCAGCTCGATACGCTGTACGAGACAATAGACATTGAGGAATATGAGGCGACGAGACGCCTGTATCCGCAATGGACAGGCAGAAGAGACAACCGCGGTATACCGTTCTACGTCTTCGAAGTTGGCCAAGTCAACTACAAGGATGTCGTGGCATACCAGGACGACTCAGATCGCAAGAAGGACAAGAATTCCAAGGTCGACGCGCAGTCGAAAGTGCCGCGCAAAATGCTTCGACTGTTTGCGCTATACGAGAATCTTTGCAGATTTGTGCTCCCCCTGTGCTCCGCGGTGCCGAATCGTCCTTCGCCAGAGACGCCGGTCAGCCAGAGCTCGAACATTGTGGACTTGTCCAAAGTAGGAATCAAGACATTCTGGAACCTGCGGGCCCATCTTCAAGACAGCTCGGCCTTGGCCACGGCGCATTATCCGGAGACACTGGATCACATCTTTGTGGTTGGAGCTCCTTCCTTCTTTCCAACAATCTGGAACTGGGCAAAGGCTTGGTTCGATCCCATCACTGTGCAGAAGATCTCCATTCTGTCTGACAAAAATATGCTGAGCGAGCTCCAAAAATACGTGCACATCGACAATATACCAAAGAAATATGGAGGAAATCTTGACTGGAAATTTGGAGATATGCCTGTTCTCGAACCCAATCTGGCTAACGCAATGCGATGGAAAGAAGATGTGAGAGATGGCAACGGAAACAGAACGTTACCTATCGGACCTATCAAATGGCAGTATGACGACGACGGGGACTTGGTAGCGATTGCGATTGGAAGCGAGAAGGGGTCTCCACGTAATCAAGTGTTGGCGGGGCTCCATCCTGAAGAGGGTGTCACTCGTTTAGCACTCAGTCCTGGCCGCCAGACTACGCCTCACCAAGCCCTATTTGCAACTGCTTCCCGAACAGGTGCACAAACTCCACATCAATCGACTACAAAAGCACCTGAACACGACGCAACACTCCCGAACGCAAACGGATCGATACACCCGACCCCAACAAACAATCCTTCCACAATGGCAGCCGAAACTCCCCAATCTCCTTCAGACCCACTGCTCGACACAGGCAAGAGCGTCAATGCGTCTTCACCGGACACCTCACGAGCAGGCACATACACAGTGCCCTACCGAGATCCCGTAAACGAGATCCAAAGCCCACCCGAACATGCCAACCGACAAGGCACATCTTGCTCGAAATTCGCGCAACAAGATCTCACACACGCATCGGGTCAATTAGAACAAGGCACACCCCACGTACGACCCGACGGACAAGGCAATGATGTTAGTGTCATGGAGCCGCGAACTGTAGGGCAAGCACCGAAAGAGACGCCTTTACATCGCGAGGAAGAGCATACCCCGACCGTGGTGGAACAGGCCCAGGAATATGCGGCCCAAGCGCACGCTGCCGTCACGTCTGGAGTCGCGACCGTGGCGAGTGCTGTTGTTGGTGGATTGAGCGGAACGGCCGAGGAGAAGCAGGAGAAAGTGAAGGCTGAGGATGCGAGGATCGATCAGCTTGAACCGCATCAAGTGGAAGAGTTCATGAGGGCGCAGAGTAAGAGTCAGCCTGAGAAGGTGCAATCATAGACCGGCGAGGTGGAGAGTTGGCGTTTGGAGCATGCATATACATACAGTCAAGGGAGCGTAGCGTGGTTCTGGCATCTGCATCCGCATCCACGGAACAGACTTGCCATCATTGAAGACGAATTGGGGCCGTGTATAATGAACGTCCTTGCGATCCAAGAGTGCGCAAAAGATCTTCCCATCTCCTCCACGCGCACGGCCGAGTGTTGCAAGAAAGTCGGATTTCCCGGTGAGTATGGATTTCTCATCGCTCGCTCGCCTATATAAAACATCTGCCCTTTCCTTTCTCGTTTCGTGGCTTTAATCTTCGTCAAGGCAGCAGCGGTTCTTGGTCGTATATTAACACACCCATGCGCTTCTTCGCTCAAGCTTCTTCGCTCAACCTCGCTCTCACCCAGACACAATTGGCAGAATACTCGGCAAAAAGAAAAAAAAATCTCTTGTCTTCTGTTCAATAACAAGGAAAAGTTTTGGTTTCCTTCGGATCGATTGGGACAGTATGACTCCGCAATGGCAACGAAAAATTCTTCTTCTTGGACGCCGGAGATTCATCCACATTATTATTATTATTATGATTCGGCGTCTCCTGTTGCTGCTGCTGCCAATACCACCAAACTCCAATCGTGATCAAAGTCACGGGAATGGCGACGACCCAATAAATCCAGAATTTTTCCGACATTGCCCACGATGCCGGCGAGTGGTTGGAAGGTTGTTGGTAATTGAAGAATGACATGCTGAAGATGGCGGAGATGAATGTTCCGGGGAGAAAGACGAGACCGAGGATGGAGATGGTGCGGGTTGCGTTGCTGTCTCTTCGGGAGAGTGTGGCGATTTTTTGTTGCACGAGGGAGTCGGCTTGGGTGGAGATGTGGAAGGCTAGGTTGATTTCGTTGCGGAGACGTTCGTGCAAGGCGCGGGAGCGGAGGTGTATGGCTTTGAGGAGGCTTCGGTGTCGACGGATTTCAGAGGCTGGATCGAGGTGGTTTGTGTGCGGTGGTTGTGGATGATGATGATGATGATGCTTCTTTTGATAGCGTTCTAGCTCTTCGAGCATGCTGTCGATGACATCGAGGGCCGTTTCTGATACTTCTGAGGAGTGCATGACATGTCTGGCGAGCTCGTGCATAGCGATGTAGTCAGGATGTGGATGCTGGATTGTGGGTCTCTCTTGCTCTTGCGCGCGGACGAAATTTCGGAAGTCCCAAATGGCGTTGTCGTATAGGGTGAGGATGTGCTCCAAAATGCTGCCATGGATGACGAAAGGATGTGATGTGAGCTCGGGTACTGGACGTGCCTGAACAAGCTGAAGAATGTGAGTGTGCAGAGGTGGAGCCACATCGACACATATCAAGGTGGTGGTCTGCTTTCGTGGGTTGTGAAGCGTGAGGAAGCTCTGCTTGTGCCAATCGTATGCTTTGTCGAGACCACTTTCTTGATCGACGCCTGTAGCATATTTGATGAGAAAATGGGTCAATGTCATATAGTGCGGATCGGCGGGCGTAGCATGGTGGCGGGCATAAAAGTATCCGCTGGCGTTCTGCACCTTCGCTTGCCAGAAGAAGGTGGGAATGCTGAGCTTAGTGGCAAGGGCAGTGTGAGTTTTGGTGTTGCTGGGAGTATTGTCTGCGTGGGTGGTGGAGATGAAGCTGGGAGATGTTCAACGAGAGTGTGGTAGTGAAGCTTGTCAGTCACGTACGGTACATACATAATAATCACTGGCGCGTCTGTCAATGCGAGAGCATCTGTGGAGCATTTCCGTGCCGCTTGCCAGCACGCGTTCTCTGGACACGGTCAGGGCTGGGTGAATTGGTATGCTCACTTATTCACTCACTGTACTCTACCACTTCTGCCAAGGCGTTCGGGATGCATATGTGTGGAGGATGCACGGAAGTTGGTGGATTGCTGGCTGGCATTCTGTATGAAGGTTATAGTAACAGACGATGGACAGCATGGGAAATGTGAGGCCGTGTTCTATATAATTGAGCTCTGTTGGTGAATATATGTGCTGCGGTGCGCTGGCGCATGTTTGGTGTACTGTACATGTTTGGTGTACTGTAAATCCTCAGGCTATCACTTCGGCCTCAGGCCATCAGGCATCCACATATCTCACAGCATAATGATATTTCAGGAACGATATGGCAACATACGTGGCCAAGACTGTCCGGATAAATTTCCAAAGCCCCGTCAAGGTTCATGCACATTTCTCCACTGCTGACTGCTGGTCAATCACCTGAGAGCTCCCCGCCCCGCCCATAAAGACACGCACGATTGCAACTGTTGCATGCACGGCCATGTCGAATGAATAGTTGTGCCATATGGTAGGGTCCGCGTCGGAATGGTCAAGTATGTGTTCGTGGCTTCTCAACTGCTGCTCGCCGTCGCTGCAAATGAATCATCATGCATTTCCTCGTGTCAAGCCTGGCAATATCGCTACTGTGCTTGCGCCTCGTTTCTGCTGTGAGGCCTCGACATGGCAAAGCGGCCTTCATTGAAGACCTGGTGTCTCACATGACGCTCCCAGAGATGGGTGCGTGTTGGGTCTGCCGGCTGAGAAGCAGGCATCTAACTGGTGGCCAGTATTGCAGCTTTATCTGTTCTTCGGCGACGATGCCATCGGACCTATGTCAAACAATGAACTCTACGGTCTGTCAAACAGCCAACTGCAAAGTCCCTCGCTGACCAACATCAGACCATGCTCTCACACTCGCCCCGGGTGCCGGCATTGGCTTCCTTCACGACGTCTATACTCTCAACAAGTCCCAGATCAACACTTTGCAGGCCCTTAATCTGGACAAATCCCGCTTGAAGATCCCTTTCTTGCACACCGGCGAATGTCTGCACGGCGTTGGCTCGTTCGCCCAGTCAATGTTTCCACAGGCTCTCACAATGGCAACATCGTGGGATACAAACATCATCCAGCGAGTGGGACGAGCGATTGGCGCGGAAGCTCGTGCTATAGGTGTCCATGCTTGCTTCTCTCCGGTGCTCGATATATGTCAAGATCCTAGATGGGGGAGATGTCAAGGTCAGCAGCAACCATTGCATCTGTACACCACGTGCTAATCGGAATGTAGAGGACTGGGGAGAGGATTATATTCTGACGAGCCATCTGGGAGTAGCATACGCTGCTGGTCTCTCCAAGAATGGATCCTGGAATGAGAAGGACGCCGTTGTCCCAGTCATGAAGCACTTTGCAGCCCACGGAGCCCCTCAAGGTGGGCTCAATGCAGCGCCCTGGATGGGACATGGCAATCGCGAGGTTCTGCAAAATTTGCTTACACCTTTCAAGGCCGCAGTCGACCTTGGCGGTGTGGGAGGTGTCATGATGGCCTACAGCGAGGTCGACGATGTTCCGTCTCACGTCAACCCTATGCTCTACGATGCGCTTCACGATGGGGGCTACGATGGTTTCATCATAGCGGACGACACGGGCATGTCAGAGCTTGAAAATGTACATGGAGTATCAGCAGGTGCTGCGGACACGATCGGACAGTGGTTCAATGCCGGAGGTATGGTATCATTTTACGACTACCCACTGGAAATTTACCTGAACTCGACGATGGAGCTGGTTGCAAACAATACTGTCGCCCTCGATACGCTGCGTGAGAAGATGCGACGGATTCTGGGTGTAAAGTATGATCTTGGCCTCTTCGATAACCCATACATTCCGGACGACATTGATGCGACTGAGCTTACCAAAGAGCATGTACCGCTCGCTTTGGAAGCCGCGCTGAAGAGCATCGTCCTGCTCGAGAACAAAAACTCATGCTTGCCATTAGATCCTACGTCGTCGAAGAAGATAGCGCTCATCGGACCTTACTCTGACAATTTGAATTTTGGTGACTACTCTGGACAGTTTGGCCAGTATCCAGTTGAGAATGCCTGGACCCTCCGTCAAGGCATACAGCAAACGTTCGAGAATCACAACGCTTCAATCGAGCTTCACACAGCCTGGGGAGCCAACACTTGGGTGCAGAACGATCAGGTGCCAATTCCCGGCTATCATCTCTCCGCTCCCAACGGAACTGCTGGTAGCCTCCGTGCAACGTACTACGCCGACACCAACTTCTCACAACCACTAGTCACCAAATCGGAAGTGCCTGTCCGAGACTGGGGCCTTTACCCACCACCTGGTCTACCAAGCAACAACTTCAGCGCCGTATGGGAAGGGACTCTCACAGTCCCCGTCTCAATCACCACAGAAGGCTGGCTTGGCCTCGGGATTGCGTGGAACAGCACAGCAAAGCTCTACGTCGACGACCAGCTGCACGTCAACGTCCCACTCACCAAAAAAGGCAATTTCCTCTCCAACATCCCCAACCGCGCCTACGCCCTCCAGAACAGCACCGCTCCTCCCCCAGGCTCAAAACCTTTCACCTTCGTCCCCGGCGCAACCCACAAAATCCGCCTCGAATTCCAAGCCTACAACCTCTACCAAAAACTCGCAAACCAAAACTCCATCAACTCAGAAATCATGCTCTTCTGGAACCTCGTCGACTCAAACCCCTCCCACGCAGTCTCCCAAGCAGTCTCCCTCGCCCACACCTCCGACCTCGTGATTCTCTCCGTCGGCGGAGCGTGGAACTCGGACGGCGAATCCGGCGACCGCGCCACCCTGACCTTACCCCCCAACCAAACCACCCTCGCGACCTCGATCCTCGACGCCGGAAAGCCATGCATCTTAATCCTCCACGGCGGCCGACCGTTCGCGATCCCCGAAATCTACAATCGTTCCACCGCAGTGATATCCGCAGGCTTCGGCGGTCAAGCGGGCGGGTTGGCTCTCGCGAACGTCCTCTTCGGCGACTATAATCCCGGCGGAAAACTCGCGGTCACCATTCCCCGGAGCGTGGGACAATTGCCTGCATTCTACAACTACAAAGCGACGACGCACAAGATTGCGTATCTGGACGACGATCCGAGTCCCGCTTACGCGTTTGGCCATGGACTTTCGTATACGAGTTTTAGCGTCGAGGGTTTTGGAGCAGGGGAGGAGACGTTCACGGCATCGTCTCACGTCAAGTTTCACGTCACCGTTCGCAATACGGGAGCGAGGGCGGGGTCGTATACGGCTCAGGTGTATTTATTGCGGAGAGTGAGTTCGATCTCGCGAGCTGAGAAGCAACTGGTGGCTTTTTCAAGGGTTTATCTGGATCCCGGAGCGGAGGAAGTTGTGGAGATGGAGTTGGAAGTTGATAGGTATCTCAAGATTCTGAATCGAAGGTATGAGTGGGAGGTTGAAAAGGGGGATTATACGTTTGCTTTGTTGGAGAATGGTGGGATGTGGGCGGATACGGGGACGAATGTTACGTTGAAGAGTGTTTGAGCGGTCGTCGCGACAGGACTGGGCTTATATCGTGCAGCCCAAACGGAGCTTGACGTACTGATGATGCCTGAGGAGTTGTGAAGGTTGTGCGAGTTCTTCGCCACACTGACTAGAATGTACATGTTCCACTCTTGTGTAATTGTTTTCGGCTGATTAAATCCATCTCATGCATTATGCCCATATGCAAAAGTCCTCATTCCAGACAAGTCTCGCTATGCTAACACATTTCAACACACATGCAACCCCAAATGCCTTGGCCTGGTATGTGGCATGGTATTCAAGACGCCGCGCTCTCAAGTTCGAAAGAAGATTAGTATCGAATGGTTTGGTATCAGAGGAGCGAATATACACAATTACATAATGACCTGTTGCGAGTGTTAGCAAAACTATCAAGATTGTGAACAATGGTGTTGCACTCACGCATTCCTTGTCCGGGGGCTGAGGAGCAACACCCATCTCGTCGAATGTCTTTGGTCCCTTTCCTGGAGGCCTGGCCGGAGGAGGTGTCGTCTTCGCGGGAGGGCCTTGCGTTGGGGTTTGCTTCTGCGGCGGAGTTGGCGCTGCGCCTTCAGGACGTGTTGTTGCGGGTCGAGAGGCTGATTGTGGCTGTGGTGGAGGATTTGGTCGTTGATCTCGCCGTCTCGGCTTCTGCTCACTCCAGGTGGGGTCGACGGTGGGCTTGCGCTCCTCGAATGGTGCCGAAAAGCCGATATTTGGGGTTTGTCCTACTGGCGCAGTGGGAGTGTGATGAATATTACCAGGTCCAGGCGGGTGCGCGTTTCCTGCTGGTGGGCGTTGACCTTGCATGTCTGGAGGGCCTGATGCAATGCGGTTGCCCATACCAGGTCTCGCACGTGGATCATTCGGATTCAACGGACGCCCATCAAAACCAGGGGTGCCTGGAGCCGAAGAGTGTCGCTGATCATATGCCATGGGCTGGGCGGTCTGTGGTCGCAGCGGGCCAGGTGCGAGACCACCATTGTATGGTCTCTGGCCAGAACCCGGCTGCAGAGGTACAGACTGAGTGGGCGCTGCGCGAAGGTCGGGATTGACATGGAATGCAGAGCTGGGGCGATCGTAAGGCTGGTTCACAGTAGTAGCGGGACGTCCTGGTTGTTGCACGTTGAAGAAGCCACCGGCCGGGCCACTGTTTATTCTGGACGTACCGAGATGCGAAGGTGGGCCGTCCGCCATCGGGTAAGGAGCGACTGATGCTGGTCTGGGATCGATTCGTGGTGGTCCGTTGTCTTCTGGATATGGTGTCGTACCTCTTGCCGGGGGCTGTACAGCATTGTAGCCATTGTTGTAGGGTGAGTACGCAGCGGCTTCGCTCACGGATCCAAGGCTGGGCTCTTGCTTTTGACGAAGCCTATCCGGTCTCTGTCCTCGCATCGAGCCATGCATCGACTTGATCCTGTTGATGGCCACTTTTTCGTGGTCCTGCCTTGAGAGCACTTGCTTCTTCTCCAGACCTTCAATGCGACCCTTCGCATCGTCGTTTCCATGCTTCGCGGCCTTGTGATACCACTCCAGCGCCCTGTCAAGGTTCACGGGAACGTGCATGCCGATCTCGTTGAAATATCCCAGGGCAAACTCGGCGGTGGGTAGGCCAGTTTGTGCAGCTCGTTCCGCATAAGAATAAGCAAGCTCCTCGTTCTTCGGGAACAAGCCTTCATGTCCGACCAAGAACCACTTGCTCAACGACATGTCAGCGTCAGCCTCGCCTTGTTTGGAAGCCAATGCGTTGTAGTGCATCGAGAGTGCCGGGTTGAACTCGCAACCAAGTGCGCCAAGCTCATAAGCCGATCCCATCTTTGCCTGCGCTTTTGCGAACTTCATGTATGCCGCTTTTTGAATATTCTCTTTCGCCTGCCGCTCATCGTATGGGAGGTATCCTTCAGGCACCTCGACCTGCGGCAGTTGCCGCGCCAGAAGCATGCCATAGACATATGCCCCTTGAGCCGCGTTCTCATCCGCAGCATCTGCAGATTGTTTGATCAGAGCCACACCTCGCGCCCAGTCCTGTTGTTGCCCATGCTGTCCTCTCAAAGTCATCATGCCGAGTCGGTAGCAGGATGCCGCATCTCCTGCATCGACGCCCTTGTTGTAGTGCTTGAGCGCCTTGATGGGATCGTTGTAGGACTCGTATAACATGCCTATCCTATACTCGGCTCGCGCATAGCCCTTGTCTGCTGCTCGCGAGTAGCAGCGAAAGGCCTCTTTCTTGTCTTCTCGCTGGCCGAACCTGCCCCATTCTAACCACATGCCCCTCAGAAACTCTGCTCGAGGATGCTGCTGGTCTGCCAAGAAAGTCACGATGTTCATGGCATCCACTTTGAGCTGATGTTCTATTCTCGGAGTCGACGACCGTGCCTGCTGTGGTTTCGAGGCTGCCGTTCGCTCGGCATCATCTGCGCAAACACCGCAATATATCAAGGCGTCCGCGGCCCACGCCAGCTGCATTTCGGGATCGTTCGAGTTTAGCACAGGCGTTCGCGCATTCTCCAATCGTGCTTCCAACTCATCGTCAGTGGGTGGAACGTTCGCTGGCGGGTCGACAAGCTTGGGGAAGGGCGACAGATGCGGCGTATCGCTGTTTCGACTGTTCAGATCCATATTGCCAATGCCTTCTGCGATCTGGTTCGACATTTCGGGATTTATTCTGCAGCCCAGAAGACACATTAGCCCATCCGTTCTCATTGCCGTTTGCTTCATATTGCCATCTCTGCCATACCTCTGGGGCTCCGGCTGGACCAGCGGCGGGCTGGCGTTAGGCATGTAGAAGTCGTCGAATCCGCCGGGCACGAACGTCGCCGACATATTGTTCTGGTATTGGTACGCCATTTCTGCCTTCGTTTCCCCTTGGCTCCTTTCTTTCGCTTCGAAGGCGGCAGCACTCAGCTGTACTTTATATCGATGCTCGCATGAGCCTGTGCCGTATTCCGTGTCGCTCTGCCGCAGCACTGTATCTGTATCTGGGCTTGGCTATCTGTATTCACATTCACGACGGTCAACCATAGTCCGAGAAGCAGAAGATGTTCTCCCGCACGCGAGACGGACTTGTCGGCATGAACCATGAACGGGAGACGCGACAACAATAATCAGTCGGCTATGCTGGTCAAGTGCCAGGCTTCCAAGAAGAGTTGGACGTGGAGCTGACACGGGCCACAAAAGAACGAAAGCGTCGTCATGGGGCTGCTGGGCTCTGAATTTGGAATATGGCTTACCTTGGAATGAATCCTCACTCCTTTCGCTGGCTTCAAGCTGAAAGATGCGGCTGTCTGTTCAACTGTTGGAGAGGATGGTGCAGTAACTACAGTAGATGGCAGAAGGCTGATCATCAGTCTCGTGGCGCCCACGATCATGATCATCACCAGAGCACTGCCCACTGCCCTGCCCCCGAATCGAAACAAGCATAGAACCAGAAACACACTCACCGTTCCAACGCCGGCGCCTTCACATGCTGGTCATCTTCCCACTAACAAAAGCTTGGTTGGACTACCTACTCGCCATTCTCAGCTCCCCCTAGTTACTTACCATCGACCTTGCTGCAGGTTCCCCTACGAGCGCACTGCTGCCAGCCTTGCCTCCCCTTCCGCTTCCGCTTCCTCACCAGCCATATATCTCTGTTCTCGCCGTGACCAGCCCAGAATCTTTCCAAATAAGCCAAGCTGAAATCCCGCCGGCTGACTCCAACTGACTCAGAGTCTCGGAAGATTTGTTCCCATCCTGGCGTCCACCTGAAGGAAAAGGACTTTGACAGCTCCATCCATCCCGAATTGGCACCATGTACGACGAGCGACCATTTAACCTAACATGTTTCGCAGCTTTGGTTTATCGTTTCACGCTCCTGTGGTCGACTTTGCTCGGCTTGGCCACACTTCTAAACATGGAATGCTGGTTCTTCGGAGCATGAGGCTGCACAGCACGTGTCTGCGATGATTGTGCCTGTTTCAGCCACCATATTGCAGCAGTCTCATCGATCCAAGCTTACGGACGTGCACTCAAACATTTCTGGACACAATATATGTACTTATTCTTCTAGGCCAAGCGCACAGTGGCGACACACTGTCTGCAGTATTGTTGTCCTGGTCTTGACAACGACATCAGCAGTGTCTGTGCCACGGACGCTGCTACGTTCAGATAACCCTCATCAACCCTGTTCCTCCGCGCTCGAGACGCATACCCTTGTCTCCTGTGCCTCCAAGATACCGTCAAAGGCATCTTGATCAGGCCCCGTATACTTGCTATAGGTTGTAGGTTATCGTAGACAGGTTATCGCTCATAACCCACAACCTATAGGTTATTGCTAGCCGTTTACTTCGCAATCTATACCATAACTTAGGTTATAGGTTATCGCGTTATAGGTTATCGGAATTGCCTATTATAGTAGTTGTAAGCGTATAACCTACAAACCTCCTCGAGAGGAGGTTTTAGCCCCCAAATCGTGCCCTACTACACGGTACGGAAATACCCTTCTCTTAGCCGCGTAGATCTCGCGTTTTGTATAGAATACTATATTATAAACTACTCTTTCTATTACTATATTATTATAGAAGCTTCTTAAGTCGCTACTATCGTTATTGTACTCGTAGGAGTGTCTCTTACTACGGTCCTACCCTTGTTTTAGTCTACGACGCGTAGGCGCTAGTATCGACCTTCGGGGATAGTAGAAACGCTAATAGATCGCTATAAAGGTAGGAAAGAGACGTATAGGTATTTAAATAGTCTAGAAGAGGTATACTATAATATAACGCGCCTTAAGCAACTAGTATTATAGTCGTTAGTAAAGGAGTTAGAAGAGAGCGGCGATCTAGACCCTTACGGCGCTATAAAAGTAGACATCGACGAATAGGTAGTTATCTTCCTCGACTTCGTAGTATATAACTTATCGGTATAGCAATTGCGAAAGGAATATTAGTACTCGTACGCTACGTTCTATTTGATTATTAAGAAGGTATCGAAAGCGCTATATAAGATAGCGGACAAATATATAAAGTTGCTAGATAAGGACGAGGTCTACGAGAAGCTAAATAATCCAATCTTTAAGTACTTCCAAGGCGCGATCGGCGCGCTAGACGGTACCTATATCTACGCTTAAATACTATACCAAGAATAGAGCGCGTAGCGCTATAGGAAGAACTTCATCGTATAGAATGTAATAGCGGCGTATAACTTTGATTATAAGTTCTAGTATGCGCTAGTCGGATACGAGGGCTCTACGAATAATAGAACTATTCTTAGTCGTGCCTTTAAGAGCGGGTTTATAGTACCGGAAGATCGATATTATCTCGCGGACGGTAGATACTCGTGCCTCGATAGACGTCTTCTCGTACTATACTAAGGTATACGATATTATCTTCGAGAATAGGCTATAGCGTAGCGGCGACCTAAGACGAAGGAAGAACTGTTTAACCTACGATACGCTTAGCTTCGTAACTATATAGAAAGGATATTTGGCATCGTTAAGAAGCGCTTTGCTATCGTTGCTTAAGGCCCTTACTAAGGGTACGAACTTATCGACTAAAAGCGCATTATTATAGCTTGCTTTATTATCTATAACTTTATCCTTTACCATAGCGCGCAACCTCTTACTTCGGAGCTACAATTGATAGTAAATAGTACTAGAATAATAGGCAATCGAGACCGCGATAATAACACTATCTAAGGAGCCGTTAAGGATAAAGATATAGTTAGGTTTCGTAATAAATTAGCGGAAGATATATAGCAAGATTATATCGAGTACTTAGAGAAAGCGAGGCTCGATATGCGTAGACTATAGGAGTAGCGCTAGAGCCTCCTATATATCGTAACCGTCTTAGCGGAGGATTAGAATAGCGTTTCTAGTAGCGAATCTAGCGTTTCTTCCTCTATTTAGCTATTAGCGGTATACAACGATCTCTTCTATGCCTCTCGAGTTCTTAGATAGGTAGTAACGAGTACGATTAACGTTACGTTAGTGCGGTCTTAGCGGAGTAAAGTTTGGGAGGTAAAGAGTATAGAATTTGTTCTTTATATAATAGCTTGTTACGTATAGTTTATTAAAGTATAGTAAATTGCTAACAAATCTAAATCAATTACAATCCCTATATTATTATAGGTACAAAGATCGTACTCTTTATATACCTAACTCGAGAAATTAGACTCGGACTCGAACTAAGCTAATCTTAACCTTAGAAATTTAGATAATTCTAACTCTTCTACTAACAATAACCTAATACTAGCTCTACGAATACATACCATTACTAGTAGGCGTAAATGGCGACGGCTAGCTATAACTAGGTATATCTAGATACTATCCTATTAGTCTAGGAGCGCTACTAACCTCCTAATGTAGCTCCTTAAAGAACGACTCGAAATTAGCCTACCTATCCGCCCTTACTATCGATATAGCGATATTCGCTCGATAAGCTACCTTTCTAACCTCCTTCGCTATAGAATTCTTTAGCGCAAACGACTAGTCCTTTAGTACTTCCTAATCAAAAAGACACTCGCAAACAATCTCTAATAGGTCCTTTACTCGTTATAGCGGCGCTATAGCTCTAGCTTTAGAAAGGTATATAAAATTAGTAAGTGTCTCTCGAAGAGGCTTAAAAGCGGATACTATACTCTCCTTATTAGTAGCCTACTTAGTAGTCTACTTTCTATAGATACGCTTGCCCTCTACCTTTGCCTTCTATATCTTCTTCTTATTGAGCTTCTGTTTCTTCGTAGCTATCTTAATCTGCTTCTCGTACTCACTTAACTAATCTAGGTCCGTAGACTCCGCCGAGTCGCTATCCGCTTCCTTATCCGAGTCCTTCTCGCTAGGCGTATCGTTATCCGAGTCCTTATCTACCGCATTACTTAGCTTGTCTTAAGCCAACGTTTGAGCCGTCTTAGTAGCATCTCCTATCGCTATATTACATCCGATTAGGCTCTCTAACTCCTTCTTCTAAGCTAGTATTCGCTCGAGAAACATAGTATATTCCGGGTACGCCTCGTTATAAGCGTCTTCTATATCGACCGTTACTAGACGAGGAGGCTCGCCATTCTAGCTAGATATATGAGTATTATAGATAATCTAGAGCCTCTAATCCTTCTTGATCTAAGTCTACTTAGACTTTAACGCTTAGTTATAGAACTAGACCTTAAACTTCTTACTTATTATAGTAGCGATAGGCCTTAGATTGTTACGGTCCGGCCTAGTATCGGCACGATACTAGGATATCTTGTACCTATAGAACGTAGTTTAGACAATCAATTAACTAGTATACTAACTATTACGATCGTCCCGTTCCTATAGTACCTATCAACTTAGTAGCTTTGCTAGGCTTACGACATAGTTAGCTACTATACTAATCTACCTCTACTACTACTAGAACCGACGAGCTATCGCGATATCGCGCCGATACGGACTAGACAAAGACGATTAGCGTAGATCTACACGATCGGCTAGCCAATCTCTACGATCTAGACCTATTCGACTCGATTCGCGAGTAGCCGGTTTGCTATACTTCTACGCTAGTCGACGGCCGCCTCTATAGCGCCGCCGGTACTACAATACCCTCCTATATTCGCTTTATCGCGGGTTACCTCTATTAAGGCAACTACGAGTCGGAGTAGGCGGTATAGCTACAACTACCGGTTACAATTTTAATCTAGTACGAGTAGGACCTATCGGACAGAGAGAAGGTACTAGTATTAATACGACTACGGTTCCTACTTCCTATAGGTAGTAGGGGAACCGGATCTTGAATACTAGCTACTCGTTCGTCCTAGATTCTATATCGACAACGTTACGATACTACTAGAAAACCTCTTTAGCTCGGGTCCCGCTTCTAACTCGACTAGAAACGGCACTCCTTTAATCTAGTAGTCTAACTACATCCCCCCTACCGTAGTTTTGGATTACCGGCTATTGAACCGCATGTAATATAGATCTATACTTACATCGTATAATACGTAAGCTATAGCGATACCTTTGCGGCCTAGTTAAGGAGTAAGCAAGGCCGTATCGACTTATTAGCGGCTTACGTCCTATACTACTATCCTATTATAGGGAATCTACGGCCCTCGGCCGCCAAGGTCCAAGAACTAAGCCTATATGTCTTAGACGAGTTTAACTTCTTAGGATAGTAGATAGTAGATAAAGGCCTACTTACTAGGGCGGTTAAGGAAGTAAAAGCCGTACTCCCTACGACCTACGAGTCGTACTACTATAAGCAATATTACCCCGAAATATACTCCCCTATAGATATCGAGCGTACTAGACTTGCCTAATAGAGCGAGCTACCGACCCGTTCGAGGCGGTCGAGTACGTATTCGCTACGGCTAGAACTACTAGATACGGGAAATACGCCGATAGCGACCCGGCGGAGAGCGGCATCGCGTTCGTAGGCCCCGTCGCGTTCGCTAGTATCCTAGCGGTCGACGGATACCCTACCCTTAGTGTTTTAGCGACGACCTTTATAAGGACCTTATACATAGCGGATACGTCGTTCGTTACCGTTCAATTCGTCGCTATATCCGGTAGTAGACGACTATTAAGGCCCTATAGAACGTAATTACCCGTAAGGCCGCCCCGATAACTATAGTAGCGATATACGTCGCTCGCGTTTAGAGGAGATAGAGGAGATCGATCGCGATAATATACGACTCTAGTAGGAACGCCGACGGTTCGACGCTTTAAGATAGTCGGTATAGAAACGAGGCGTCTATTTAGACGATTCCGTAATCGAGTTCCTATTAGAGTAGGGAATTATACTAGTACCGGAGGACCGGGGATCCCATGCTAGGCGAGGCTATAACGAGGACTATAGCGGGCGTAAAAGGAAATTCTACGATTACGTAGAAGATTATCTCTACTAGTACTAGTATTCCCGGTTAAGGAGAGCTAGACTCGGGTCTAACTATAGTCGCTACGATTCCCTACGGGACCGCAACGATAGGCGCCCTAATACCCGTCGCTATTACTTACGTAACCATCGCCGTAGTAATAAGGAGCGTCGCGCCTATAGACCCTATAGTAATGTAAGAGGCCTCGATCCTAATAGCGAGGATAGTAACCGTTCCGATCGCTCTAATCGTAGTAGACGCTATATAGGCCGCTACGATAGAAAAGGAAAACGCTTTAGTAGACGCAACTACCCCCCCCCGGGGTTCGCCGTCCTCGTCCGAGAGCTCTACCGACGACGACGGACATAGCTAGCGTAGTTATCGAGGACATCGTAGGATACATCGTTATAGATACTACTAGGATAGATCTTCTTCGTCTTCCGATTCCGAAGAATTAATACACGACCGCCCTAGGGCGCGTTTCGACCTATTACGCCTAGGATTCTTTAATCCGACGCTAAGCGTAACCGAGTACGGTAAGGGCGACTATACTCTAGTAGGTAATAAGATAACCTATCGCTCGGTCTACGCCTTTGTCCTAGCTACTAAAGACTACGTACGGATAGTCGGATTAGAGGAGGTACGCCTTAACCTATCGCTCTACTTTCGCGGTATAGCCTAATCGTAGTACTAGGCCTAGATCGCCGACCGTGACCGTCGTTATCTTAGAGGCGGTAGAGGAATTAAAAGATAGGAAGAACGGCTCGCTAAGCGCTAGAAGGTCTCCCTAGTTAGGGCAATGAGAATACTCGACTAGTAATCCTATAGCTAGAAGGATGTTCGGGCTAGTAGATCGATTATAGACTATATCGTTACTACTAGACGTCCTAGTAGGTTAGTTCGGGTTGGGTTCGGGTTCAAAACCGAACCCAACCCATTTGTCCGGGTCTAATCTTAGGGAACCGGAAGTTTGTCCGGGTTTAAACCCAAAAATTCAATAGGTTTATAGCGAACAATAGAAATATTAGAAAAGCGGAAATTGCGAAATATCGAGATAGAGAACATATTGTTATTTATGTATACTACTATTATCGTAGTCCTAAAGGACAAACTAGTCATTTCTTCTATACATGCTACTAGTATCGTAGTCCTTAAGGACAGAGTAGTCATTTCTTTCTATAGTATAGCGCTAATAGCTACCCTTCCGTTCCTTTATTA